>BPTQ01000007.1:350851399-351073437 GCA_019973895.1 Chrysanthemum seticuspe | reverse complement strand
ATCAGTGATTCGGCCTGCTTCTTCAATGTTATCGGTTGTTCTCTCTTTGGGGAATGTGTGTACTTCGGGTCCTTGAGCTTCATACACGATCATCAGGGAAGAAAGCCATTGTTTACCACAAACATTGGGGAGGTGTTTTCCTTCCGGGCATGATGTGTATTCGGGAGAGTTCTTGGATATTGGTGTACTTCGGGTTCTTGAGCTTCATACACATCCATCAGGGACGAAAGATGTGAACATTGGGGAGTTGTTCTTCATTACCCTCATGATGTGTATTCGGGAGAGTTCTTGAGCATTATACAAAGAGACTGACTGCATCAATTCAACTATTCGGGGGAAGTGGTCTCTCGACACCTTTTGGTATGGATTGCTTCAGACTTCAGTGGAAAAGGAATTTGAGAAGAGGTATTCAAGAGTGGGATGAAACGTTGCTATTCTTCTACTGGATGATATAACCCTGAACGAAGAACCTCGATTATCGTTCTTAAATGGAGCAGCGGGATTTATGATTATGGTGTGCATCTCTGTGCACCTGGCTAAGGAAAGCTTGAAATAGAGCTTCGAATCTGCTCAGCTATAGGATTTTCGGTTTGGGGGGAAGCTGCCAAAGTCTCTTTTTCAGATGGTTCAATTTCTTTCTACTATGCAAGAGCCCTGGAAGCTTTGGTGGTGAATGTTGAAGAGTTGATGACTTCTATCTTCTACGATGTGCTGCTCGATATCCTTATCTCGGTACTCGTATCATCATCTTCTTTTACTATATCATCTTCTCTATCTTTGTAAATATTTATCAGAAAACAAAATACAAAAATATAAAACCAACAAAAAGGAAATAGAAAATTATAAAACCAACAAAACAAAATAGAAAAATATAAAACCTTCAAAAAACCCATAAAAATCAGAAAATTTCAAAAAGACCAAAAATATGTTTTCTCAAGACATGTCTTCTGGTATCGATAACATCTACGGTCTTAGAAATGTCATTCAATAATGGCACGGGACCATAGATGAAGTTCGAGCAGGATGTGTAAATATTCTTTTCAAAACATGTCTCAAAATATGGCTTACAGTTACTTCAGACTGTAACCCGTGCTTAAACTATGGCTTGCTATCATTTCTGATAGCAACCCGCTCTTTAAAGTAAGGAAAGTGCTGCGCTAAACCAATTTTCAAATATTTCGTGCACTTATCCTAAAAACAAATTTGAGGAAAGTATGTCGAAGGACTGCTGTTCCTACACAAATGTTTTTCCGTCTAAAATTCTTCAGAAAAATATTTGTTGTGTTTTCAAAAAATTGTGGAAAATGAGTTGCTTAAAATCAATCAAATTCAGAGTTTTTATGAAATTTGCAAACTCAATCAATGACTTCGGCGCTTATAAACTTTTCAGAAAATGAATCATTGATTGAGGGGGAGAATGTTTTCAAATCTATATCATCTAACGAGCTTTCTTAATTATCCTACGTGCTTAATTAAAAATGATATTTGCCTGTGTCGAAGGACTAGGAATTTAGGATATGATTGTTAGGTTTAGATGATTAGAGTTTGATTAACACATAAACCCCATGCCTTATATGATCTGATTGTTATGATGAATTGACTTTAATTAGTCGATTGCTGTTATGGGTGTTGTCGACCACCATATATTTGTATGTGTGTTCACTAACGTATGCAGGTATATTGGTATTTAAGAATGTTCCCGATCCGGATCCCAAAATTGAAGAAGATTGGATGCCGCAAGGAAAGGGTAACGATATCTTGGGTTGACAAATGAAGAAACGGAGCTTAACTGGACTTCAATGGAGAGTTGGCATGAAATGCAACGTAAGAGGTCTTACTGCATCAGCAGATGGTTTTCTTCAGCAAGTGAAGAAACGGAGCTTAATTGGACCTCAGTTGGCATTCAAAATGCAACGTAAGAAGAAGTCTCACTGCATTTGCAGACGGTTTTTCTTCCAACCCTACAGCAACAACAACGGAAGCTTCTCAACCACTAACGTATCTTTGTGCAGGATACCATTTTTAAACAATTTTGAATAAATTTGAATAAATTGTTTTGAAAATGGAATATATTGTTTTGAAAATATATTGGACTAAATTTTGAAAATCACCGGACTTCATTTTATCAAAACTTGAGTCACTCAATTATCGACTTCGGTCATCGATTGAGGGGGAGAGTGATTTAAAATAAATTATTTTCAATCAATATTGCTTCATAAAAGTCCGGATTGTACAATCTAAGTGGTGATCCAAAGATTTAATGTTATGTCATGGTATGATTTTTTCTTTAGAATCAAGGTCTTTCAAAATGAAATTTTTTCTGTTCTTGTTTGATTGTGAAATTGTTTTGTTTTACTTAAAAGATCTCTTAGAAACTATCATACCTGACAATAACAATCTTTAATGTCTTAAAATGGTCCTTATCTGTCATCTTTCAAAATTGAATCTTGCCACGTCTTTCCCCAAAATTTTCTAAATGATTTAAATCAGTTGGGATCACAAATCTCAAATGGTTTGATATTTCTGATCGGGGTAGAGATCGTGGTTTAAATCTCAAATCTGTTTAAATGGAATTGTTTTTAGTCCTTTAAAGGCACTCCTGCCTCCATGTGCCAAACGATTTCATACACAATGCACATGTTGAGGAGGAGGATTTATCCAAAAACATGATGAGTATTTAAACCAGGCCACATATTCTCCCATGTTTTATAAACCGTATTAAATCACTTGGGATCCAAAATCTCAAAGGGTTTGATATTTTTGATCGGGGGAAAATTTGTGATTTAATAATGAAATTTGATAAAAGGTGATCGTTTGGATTCAATTGTGCAGGCTGCTCTCTCGTATGTGCTAAACGCTTTCGAATCTCGAAGCACATATTGAGGGGGAGCAAAACCATCGAGGTACAAAAGTTTTTTAAAAGAGATTATAAAGTACCTTGATTGTGTTTTCAAATGGTTTTCTTAATGGATTTTGTGATTGTGGATGTGCTTCAAAAGAACTCTTGCCTCTATGTGATAAAAAATGTTTTCAAATATCCTATGCACATATTGAGGGGGAGAATTTACCAATGAAAATCAAATGGCTTTTTCGTATGAAAATTGTGATCAAAGAAAACATTTCAAAGTTCTCTTGCCTCCTTGTGCTAAACAATTTCTAAATCATATGCACATGTTGAGGGGGAGGTTTTCTAAATGATCAAAACTATTAAGGTACAAAATGCTTTGATCTCGTATCACAAGTACCTTGATTGTTTTTCCAAATGATTTTTCAATTGGTTTTAAGGAAGAATGAACTGTACCAAAAGACCGACCAATTTACTTTATGCATGGTGTTATAAGGATGGTTAGGATAGGTATTCGTTCCCACGATCCGACAGAACCGGAGGGATCTACCCAGGGACAATCCACTAGATAGTGTAGAGTCCTTAGGTATATTGAAAAAAAGGAGAAAAGTGAGGAATGGGAAGAGTGCAGACTGAGACTGAGCTAGTACTGGAATAAACCCAACAAGGTTCTAGTTATGAAGTCTCGGTAAGTACTGAAGGGGTTGAAGAATGAAAAAGAAATGAATGATAAAAGGGTGAAAAGAAATAGCCCTCCATCAATTCAACCTTAGGGCAGAAACCGGGTTCAATTCATATGCTACTGGTGGTTACTAAGGTAACACTGGTATTGAAGACAAGACATCATGGACCCAGTGATGCACTGCACTAACTTCCCAAACCACTCAAGTTCCTCTTAAAAGGGCTTGTTTCATTCTCACGGGGAACCGACATTATCTATCGACTTTCTCTTAGAGATTGTTGATATTGAAGAAGGAGACCCTCTCCCTAGTCTCCGATACAGGAACCAAATGTGCACGATTGAGTCTAGAGCCATGAGATCACCCACAATATCTCGTTAGGACACTAAATTCATGAAGACTTGCTGTTTCACACAATGTGGAAAGTAAGTATATATTAAGAGTCCTACGCATTATCCTTGTGGTATTGCCAGAACATCCGAGTGATATGTAAAAATATTCACGATGAAGATGGAAATCCTTCTAGAGCCAACATCAAACAAGCTCTTGGTGGGTGACATGTGAGATCTTCTCGTAAGATCAAACTTGTGACAACTGGATAGAAACAATGGGGCGATTCAGTCTTGAATCAACCTTGGTCCAGGAATGGAATTGACGAATACTTTTGGAAAAACCGTTCGATGTGCAAATATTCTTTTCTCTAGCACGTCGAATGTGTACTTATGTTTTCAAAATTCAAAAAGTAACTCTGATTGAAAAATACTTTTAGAAAAACCGTTCGATGTGCGAATATCTTCTTTTCGCTAGCACGTCGAATGTGTACTCATTATCTAATACAAAAAGTATTTTGTTTGAAAATTGATCTTTCTCATAAAACCTTCGTCGTATTGCAAAACTCTTTCTTCAAGCAATACGCGATTGTTTTTCAAATCATTTTTCATCAATCAGTGAATCTCAATTCGCTGGTTCACTCACTCCGTGTTGTCTTCTTTGAGACGTTCCGGTTTGAGAACAGCTAGAACAGCTGCGAAACCCTGTCAAGGAGATTCTTAGGAATCCTACCTGATCACAGGCAATATTTATACTGATCAACGGGGAACCGTGGGCCGTGTACCTCAATTCAGCGAAAGTGATCAAAGACACTTTCGTGTGTTTTATTGCTAACTGTTGTTTGCAGGTACATTTGGACGGTTGCAGCTGATCAGAATTGAGGAGTCAATCCAAAGCCGCATGCTCACAGCATCCACACTTAATTTGAAGAAATCATGACTGGTGCATATCTACATAACCTGGCTCTGATATTTCATACTATGCTTATGCTTCGCTGCTGCAAATATCATGAACCAGTAAGGCTTCCGCTACTCTGATGGAAAGATGTCATGATTCAAAAGTGTGAGCATGTCGGTCCGAAAGTCACAACTTCACATGATGGCAACACAACTATGGATGATCCAGAGAGATTTACTGTGGCTGATGATCTCAATGAAAGCTCGAAGATCATCAAAGATGTGGATCAGTTAAAGGCCTCCACTCAAAGTACAAAACTATGCGGACTTTGAAGAATCGCTACAAAAGCACAAAGATTGCGGAAATGAAGAATTCATGTCTACGAGCTCAAGAACAAAGTCAAGAATAGAATGCTAGGATTTGAAATGTAAAACATGGGGTGACCTCCCTTAGGGGGAGATTGTTAGGAATTAGAAAATTCCATAGTGAAGAGTCGGTCACCCCAAATGTTATCTAGCTTAAGTTAGCTCGTAGACTTGTCATTAGTTACGTTTCTTAGTAGTTTATTAGTTAGTTTGTAGCGTAATATAGTTTAGTGCAACACCGTGGAGG
Organism: Chrysanthemum seticuspe; assembly: GCA_019973895.1. NCBI lineage: Eukaryota > Viridiplantae > Streptophyta > Magnoliopsida > Asterales > Asteraceae > Chrysanthemum > Chrysanthemum seticuspe. The sequence goes on along the minus strand of BPTQ01000007.1, from coordinate 351,068,073 downwards.
AAGGACGGGTCTTTACCCACTGTATCCCTGATCCACAGGCCGATAGGAGGTCGAGTAGGTTTGTAACTATAAATACCCCTTCCATCCATGGAAGGGGTGGTGCTTCTCATTAATCTAATATTCCCTTTGTGTAAACCTCTACCAAGAACACCCTCTCTCTCTCTACTAACTCTCTAACTATGGCAAACATGTATTTTGATCATCCTAGACCACCCGAATCATCAACACAATAAAAATAACGATCCTACAAATACAATCATGAGCTGTCCATTGTGAGAGTTCTGAACGGTAAAAAAAAATATTAAAATAAACAAGATTAGAAAATTTCATTAAACCCCCTTAACTAAAGGGAATTAATCCGCACACTTCATTTATTGATTCACACACTCTACCGTACAAGTAGATAATGCACAATATGAGTTTTGTACAATGTATTGATGCATGAAAAGAGTGTCCTAATAAATTTGATGAGTGTGCAAATCATTTGGCTTAACTAAAGGTAATTTAGTGACTTAAAAAAAATTATAAATTTATTAAATTTTATTATTTTAATTTAACTTTTAAATAAACAAAATTAAATTTTATTTTCTAAAAAGTTTATCATTAAAATAGTCATAAAATATATGATCAAAAAGCATAACGTTGTTATATTTTTTACTTGCCATATTTTTTAATTCTATGAAATGTATTAAAAAAGTTTCTTCTCCATCTTAATCTTTTGAATTATGCCTTTTTATTGTGTCATATTACAGTTGTGTATATTATTTTGAAGAGTAAAATGATCAAAATAATACATGATACTGGAATATAATACACAAAAAAACGAAACTCAAAAATATTAAATAAATAAAACAAAAAATTATTACGTTGCTGTTGGGAATTCTGTGAAACAGTAATTCTGCTGATCAAGAAACAATGGATTCTGCTGAAGAAGAGTCTCTGCTGAAGTGTACCATTGTGATTATGCTGAAGTTATTCTACTGAAGTAGTGAAACAGTTGAAGTACTGAAGCAGTGGAATCTACTGAAGTAGTGAAACAGCTGAAGTACTGAAGCAGTGGAATCTGCTGAAGTACTGAAGCCGTGAAATCTACTGAAGTAGTGAAGCAGCTGAAGTACTGAAGCCGTGGAATCTACTGAAGTAGTGAAGCAGCTGAAGTACTGAAGCCGTGGTTTCTGCTGAAGTACTGAAGCCGTGGTTTCTGCTGAAGCACAAGTGGATTCTGCTGAAGTTATATTTCTGCTGAAGTAGTAAAGCAGAATCGTACTGCTTCAGTACTTCAGCTGTTTCACTACTTCAGTAGATTCCACTGCTTCAGTACTTCAACTGTTTCACTACTTCAGTAGAATAACTTCAGCATAATCACAATGGTACACTTCAGCAGAGACTCTTCTTCAGCAGAATCCATTGTTTCTTGATCAGCAGAATTACTGTTTCACAGAATTCCCAACAGTTGCACATAATTAAAATTAAAAAGTAAAATACATTTACAAACAACTAGTCAAAATTCAATAACACTATTTACTATTGTGAGCAGGTTACTAGTCATAGCATTCTTGGATATACGGTATGGACACATGCAAACTTGGTTGATATCAAAAGCCCCAAGGCCACCGAATCATTCTACTTATTTATGTGGAAGGTAATTACTAATTAGTCTTACCTTTTAAATTTAGTATCAATTTGTGACTTGTTAGCGCTTTTAAAATGATTTAATTTGATAATTATCAAGGTTGCAAAAAACATTAGGTGCTAGTCGAGCAATCGATCATCGCTTAACTAGTAATCGGCTAAGGGTAGCGTCTAGGGGGCATAGGGAGATTGGACTTTTTTATATATAAATTTAAAAATGATGTTGAAAATTTTAATCATAAATAACTAAATGTGTTTCAAAATAATTGAATATTGAGCTTTAAATGTAATTAAATTAGGTTTTCATTTTTTTAAATTAATGTTTTTATATCCTAAAATTTATTCTTTCATTTTATTTAAAAACAAGATCTAAAAAAAAAAAATTAAAAATAGAAAACTTTAATTAAAATTAAAAAAATGGCATTGACCACTGTTAACCGGTGTTGACCTCCTTTTTGACCGATTTTTTAAAATCGCGGCGGCTGATGGCTGTCTATTGCTTAGGCGCAGCCTCCACATCCACCTAGAGCCTTAGGCCGCTTTTTATAACTCCGATAATTGTATGTTTTTTCTGTTGGATTTGATAACTAAGAGTACTTTTAAGATGCATAGTTTAGTAAATTTGGTATTAAAGCTTAACTACATACCAAATCCGAACACAAGAACAATCTAATTAATCCAAATATGTGATCGAAAATATGCTACACTTTGGTTCAGTTGGTATGTTTAAATGTATGACTAATGTTATGTGGCATCATTTTGTTGATGACAGAAAAACTTACTTTTTTACAAAACAATAAATCATTGTCATGTTAATTTAGTCACAAGTTTAGTCATATTTTTAGGCATCTCAATCATTTTTCATTTATATATATTTTATTAAAAGTAATTGAATTATTTAAAAAAAATTATGTGATCTCACTTCACAAGATATTGTTCCTTTTTGCAGCTATATTACGTGGAATACTTGTTGGTGCCAATTATGAGATTTTAAGCATGTTAAAGCTATGTGTGAAGCTCGCTCTTGAGTGTACATGTTCTGTTCAAATTTCGATTTATAATTTCTTGCTATAACAATGTATGTGTTGCTAAATAAGTCAGGCTATATATAGCGAGAACATGATAATGGAATGCCAGAGTTATGAATTGCATCCGTGTATGGATGTTAAGTATATCATTGTGTACATATCAAGTTACCATGAATGTTAAGAGTGATATTTGTTAATACTGAGTTGCAGGGCCGTATCGTAGATTTCAGTAGCCCTGTGTTATTACTACAAAAAGACTCTCAAACACACACATAATATAAGTAGTGCATGAATTAATTAAGCTCGAGTCTTATATTGTGTTCATATATATAATAGAAGTGCATGAAATTTGGTGGCCGTCGTCAAACGGTGGCCCTGTGCAATCGCACCTCTTGCACTCCCCTAAAGCCGGCCTTGCTGAGTTGTTAATTTCAGGCATTGATTCCAAGATGAGAATACCGAGATAAGTCAAGTTATCCGGACACATCAATTACTTGTGGCAAAGGAAATAACACGATAATACATGATGAGAAATGATACATGGACCTAAACTTAGACCTAAAACCAAGTGTCAGCATTCTGATGGCTGTAGACAGGAACCCACTTATTTTACAACCCATCAGGATGATGTCAAGTGATTTTAGGTCTAAGTTTAGGCCTAAGTTTATGTCCATGTATCATTTCTCATACATGATATTTTCCTCGCTCGCCAAATTAGCTTCACGTTACAACTTAATCATTTGCTCACCTTTCTTCGACCTATAACCCAACAAAATCATTACAATTACATAAAAAAATTACCAACATAAATAACTAAAATGACTCCTATCTCTCACACACACACAAAGAGAGAGAGGAAATATGGGATGTAAGTATGTGGCATTTTCTTTTAAATAGTGATAAAAGTTGTGATAAGTATCGCGATCATGTAATTGTTGGATCTGTACAATCTTTCTTTTTGATCTTTTAGAATCTCAAAGTTTGAAAGTTTATATTCAACCATCACAAAAAGACAAAAAGAAGAGTGTCTGACACGTCAGACGGTTCCTTTAAATTAAAGACGGTTCCCAGATATATCTGAGAACCATGGAACCGTCCTCTTCAATGGTCAGATTTCTATTGCCTGTAAATAGTGGCTCATTTTTCGTATTATACTCGCCTTTGGCACACAGTCTGCTTATTTTCAGTTTTATAAACACTCATTTCTTTGATCATTAAGCTTGTTTAAGTTTATTTAAATTGTTCCAAACATCCATCCTTCCAAGTGCAAGAGAAGAACAATAGTAATCGTCAAGATACGAAGTGTTGTAGCATAGTCATTGCATTCGTAACATTCGTTACATCTTTGTTGAATATTTGATAGTGTGTTAACTGTATAGTTTTAAATTTATATTTTCCGGACTACCTTCGACTACCTTCTAGACTAATACTAACGGGCAGTGTACCCGATCAGTTATAGCTAGTGATTGGTAAGTGTGGGTCGTTCGCAAGGAGTAGGTGACTCTTATGCTAACCTAGTGAATTTCTTTAGCTTTTAATGAGGTTTGTATTTTGAATGATTAAACTATTAAAACAATAAATAAAACTAATTAAACTACTAATTATACTAAGGTTGTGATCAACTTTGGAAGAAAGTGCTAGCCTTATTACTCCTACTACGTTACTAGTTATCCGTTTATTAGTGCAATTATTTAATGTAAACTGTGTGACATCAAAAATGCGTAGATAACGCATTTCTATCTAAGTTAACTAGGCCAGATTTCTCGGTTACCTAGTTCTATGAACGCAACCAATATCCTTGAAGAAATTTATCGGTCTAATTAGTTACATTCATACAATAAGTGGTGTCAACTAATCTATGTGATTTATCTGCAGTAACTCATTGGTCCTGGTGAAACCTACTCTTCTCATGCGGTCACTTTATTGAAGAGAACTATACTAACTTAAGTGTTTTGGCATTATTTGTCTAACCTCGGGTTCCTACTCCTCGAGTCCTAAGGAAGGGCACTAATAAAGCCAAGTCAAGAGTACCGACCATAGTGATACGGATCACATATATAGCTAAAGAACTGCACTATGATGATCTAAACAATAAACATCAAATGTTAAACAAATAAACGATAATACTATTTAAACGGTCAACACACAAATTATCCAAAACAATGCATCAAATCTTTATAAACGAAATAACATGAACATAATAGTCATAATATGGCTAACACCCTTGGGTGTTAGGCCATAATGTAAGTAGAAAATAAAAAGGAAATTACAAACGATTCGCAAATAGAAGACATAATGTAATTAACGTTCAAATCAATTGAATACACTTCGTATAATGATACGAGACTTTCTCCTCTTGATCTAGTCGCTTCTAGGACTGAAATCTTGGTAGAACAAAGCTTGAAAATCGCATGTGGTGGTGAAAGTTGTATATAAATACCAATTGAATACACTTGGTATTTATAGTGTTCTGTCTGACACACCAATACAACATATTGAGGTCCAATACAGCGTATTCCAGACATCTTGAGTGAGGAATAAGAAAGAATATTCCCAGCATATACGAGCGAATCTTTAAATACAATGTACTGTTGAATAGTGATATGTTGTATTCCTTTTGAATTCTGATATCTTGTACTGAGATAAGATCTTCAATACGCCGTATGACTTCAATTTCACCAATACTTAGTGAATTCTTCCATGTGTTGATACGGCGTATCTCCATAAGTAGATACGCCGTATGCCCTTTGCAGGTTGCATACAAATTCTTCATTTATGCTTCAAATCTCTTTGTTTTTCGTTTCTTTTCTGAAATTGCTCCATAGATACTGAAAATGACAAAGTAAACAATTAAGTATCAATTCAGATATTAACACATAATAAATGAGCAATATTCATGGGATAAATAATAAGTAATTATAATACTTATTTGAGGTTATCAAATATCTCCTCACTTGACTTCTACTTGTCCTTAAGTAGACTTTATATTAAGTTTTTGAGAAAAACATCCTAAACAAAAGTTCAGAAATTAAAAATCAAAGTAATTATTAAACCAATAGTGCACAACCGTAACACCTCATGAATGAGAAATGAAATTCACTCATCAAACACTAGTCTAGGGTGTATATTTAGTGGTACACTCAATTGCATAGTTGTGGTGAGTATTATATTATAAGGTTGTCAATGATACACATTTCCACCACAGAGTCTAAAAACAATAACCAACTTCAAAGGCAAATGGGTTAAAATATGAAAGGCTTAGAGGTGATCGTTCTTATAATGTAATCTTTAATGATACCAATACTCTAGAAAAAGTGACAAAACCATAAATGCTCGCCCAAATCCATGGACGAGACACCTATGATTGCTTAATTTCTTAACTCGAGTAAGCTAAAGGATAGGTTTAAGAAATAAAGATACTAAGAGTCCGTTTGGTTTGTAGATGGGTTTATTATTAGAATTTTGTTAATACATATAATATCAAAAAACATCATTTGCATTTTCGATCTCTATACGTTCTGATAATCACTAAATATAAAGACACGTTACGTAAAACTATACTTGATAAGTTTTTAATCGAGAAAAATCGTTTTAACTATGTTTCGACTACAACATCACTTAAGGTATGAACAAACAATCTAACAACTTTGTTAAGTGATCAAAGGATTTATTTTTCTTCAAACCTCACATTTTTATGTGACAAAACATTTTTACTAAAGTATTTTTGTAATTATAAAGAAATGTTTTAATAAGAAAAATAGATTTGAATTTCAAATTATCCAAGAACTATTTTTCCCACCAAATCAGATAAAATTTTCACCAGATAATTTTTCACCACATCAGGACAAAAATAGGAGCGTATGTCGGGACGGTTAGATAAACATGTCGACAATCCCTTATATATATGGGACCGTCCAAGCTTTAAGAGACCGTCCCCCGCTCCTCCTGGTGACTATAAATACTGCACTATTTCAGCAGAAAAATTCACCTCTTGAGCACTAAAACCTTTTGTCTTCCCAAATTAATCTAAACTCTCTTCTTTGATCACATTAACGTGTTGTAACTTGTTTATAAGTGATCACATCCACTCTACCTCAAAGTGCAAGAGAAGAACGCTCGTATTCGTCAAGAAATGAAGTGTTGAAGAATATGCATTCACCTTGTAACCTTTGTTAGGTTTCTCTCCTTAATCTAAATTCTTTGTATCTTAATTCTTGTGTAAGATCTGACTTATGTGTAAGCTCGGAATTGTGTTGTGTGTTGATTCGGACTTGGTGACTTGGTGTTGGTCCATTAGGTGATTGTGTTGATTCGGAATTAGTGTTGGTCCGTTAGGTGATTGTGTTGATTCGGACTTGGTGTTGGTCGGAATTGTGTTGCGTATAGCGGTTGATATTATGTGTAGTATCGTTTAGATTGGTTCTAGCTAGGATTAGGACTCGACACTCCGCTTAGTGTCGTTAATTTGGTGTAAGCGAAGGTATACGGTTTGTTCCGCCATAAGGGAGCTTCTTAATATAGTGTTTGTGAAACTCTCGAGTGTGATACACGAGGAGTGGAGTAGGGAAATAAGTGAGCTTTGTAGCCGAACCACTATAAACTTCGTGTCTCGGTTTGATCATTTCTTTCCTTTACCTATGCATACTTCTTACTTTATTATTGTTAATATTATTCGTGTTCATATATTATTGTGTTGAGATCGCATACACTTCGAATCTAAAAGTCTTTCAAAACAAACTTGAAAAAGATTTTGAAAACGTAATTAAAACGGTGAAACTATTCAAACCCCCCCCTTCTAGTTTCTACAATTGGTATCAGAGCCAGGTTGCTCAAGTCTTTTTAAAGTATACTGTATTTTAAAACTTGAAATGAGAAATAGATTTTGACAAATATTAAGAAGGGTAATCTATGCAAAAACCACCACTTTTCGAAGCTGATTGCTTCATTTATTGTAAAACAAGATTCGAAACTTATGCGAAATCAAAAGTTATGCGAAATCAAAAGATCTTGATCTTTGGCATGTTATTAATAAATATGACTTTCAACCTATTGAACAAAACCCGAAACTAAAAGGGATGAAATGTAACAACCCGCATTTTTCGAGTTACTTTTCGTATTTTTGAAAAGTTACTATTCACTTTCACTATTCATCTCGTAAAATTTTTAATCCACATTCTCGTAAGATAAATTATTTTAGTAATAATCTGAGAGTTCGACCATCGTTAGATCATTTTCACAAAAGTTATTAAGAAAACATCGTCTTAAAGTTTCATTTTTGGTTGGAACACCATTTAAACATCACGCGCATAACAAAAATCAACTCTGACAATTTTCCTCGCATCATATAAATTTTTAGATCACTCATGATTAATTTGAGAATTTTTAAGATTTATTATTTTTACAATTACCAAATAAGCCCAACGCAGAACAAAACTAAACTTACGTTTTAAACAATTCTACTTACATCCAGAGTTAACGATTCCTGCACTGTGTTTCTAATATGTTTTTGACACTTTTACATTTTTTTGGAAAAGTCAAACATATTTCCCTCCTCCTTTGACCATAAAGAAATTAAGCTTGTACGTTCTACATTTTTGATTAAATCGCGTAACTTTTAAACTTCACGTATAACTGTTAAGTTATCCCACGTACGACGAAAACCAAAGTTTGACATCTCATATCACTTTAGACTAATTTTATTCTACTCTAAATAAATTCACGATCATTTCCCTGAAATTTTGTTCTTTTCTGATAAACTGCGAATTACCCGTTTTTGACCCGTATTTCCAGCTTTAAGCAGCGTTTTTGCACCCAAAGAGACTTATCACTCATTTTATATTTTTAGATAGAGTATAATGATGAGTCTCATCATTCCTGTAAGTTTTGTATTTTTACGATACCCGGTTTTACGTTTTATGGCTTAACAACTTACGGTTGGCATTTAACGGAACCAAAACTTACTCTAAACTCAAGATAAGACCAAGACTTATCATCTAAGCCTTATCATCACTTCATGGCTGACCTAAGGGTGGGGGAGTCATCATTTTGGTGGCATCATCCTAACCATGGTTCATTTAGATCATTACAAGTGTCCTAACTTAACCATGGTTAATATTTAACCCAATATATGGTTAACCAAACTTACCCTCCTATAAATAGCAAGCAAAATACATCCTAAGAACCCTCATATTCTGTTCTTGGTTGTTCATATCACAAATCATACACATCTTCCATCATTTGATCTATAAACTCCAAGTTTATGTAAGGAAGTTCCAAAGATCAAGCTACTACATCAAATCTCTAGCAAGTTTAAGTGATCTTCTTGAGTTTAAATCCACTCAAGTCACTTAGTACTTCATCACCAAATCTTCAAGTTTTCAAGGGTGCCAAGGTGTGGAAATCTAGCTCAATCCGAAGTCTTAAGCGATCAATCAAAGTCCTATCCTTACTAACTTACTCCTTTCTTAAGTGAAAGCCAAAAGTTGTAAGCAACTTATCACCACCATCATCTCATCTTTATTATTCATAATCTTAACTATTTCATGCTATATGTATTGTTACTATATTGATTCATAATGTACATATACTCAATCACATGTTTTAATTTACATATCGTCATAAAAGTAACAAACTAGTAAACTAGTCATATTCTACACATTTGAGACCATTAAAATCAATAACCTATGGACTTTCTAACTTACATACTATGGTAGACAAGATAAAAAGGTAAACATATCAACTTGAATCACCTGAAATGGACAAACGAGTCAAAAGTTATAAGAAAAAGAAGTTAGCGAAACCTAAACGCCAAAACTGCCATGTATAAGCTGTTAAGGGTCTGGTCGTGTAAAAAGTGGTACTTCTGGTCCGAATCATCAAAAAGTTAAAACACGAAAGTTGTCCGGAACGACATTTTCCTTCGATTCCAAAAAAGCTCGGACCTTGAAAACGCATAAATAGGCTATTATCTTTCAAAACAGAAACTGCCCCTTTAAATAGTCTCATAACTATACTTTTGTCACAACTAAAAGCAAACCAAGAGGCCTAATGGCCTTAAGCCGAGACCACAGCCACGGCTAAGGCCAAGGCTAAGTCTCAAGACCATGGTAGTCTAGAACAAAGCCACGGCAAGGCCATGGCTAAAGCCTCAAGGCTTCCTAAGCCGAGACCGTAAACCAAAGGCTTTAGCCTTGACAAACCTAAACGTATCCAATACAATTTTGATCTACTCCCTCGATAAACCATGAAACTATACTTGTAATAACCAACTTTACAATTTAGAAACTTGTAAACTTTTCTTTAAACACTTGTGACATAAATTATGACGATATTTGTAATAACCATTATGATTCCTAATCATAACCAAACAACCTTGTAACTTGTGTTTACAAACCATATGACACTTATGATATATAAACAAAACATATGTTTTATCTACTAAGTGGTATAAAACTAGGGAGCTTCATGTGAGGGGTTTCATTTGAGTAAAACCTATCGACGAGTTGCTGGATTTATGATTTAAAGTGTCCTAGCTCCTCGAACGTTTACTACATGACCTCTGAATTGTGATGGCCCGAAAGGTAGTACGATATGTATAAACTAAACTCATTTTCACATCTAGACCATTTCTATAAAACGACATACACAAAAACCATGTACTACATCATGATCAACATAGAAACGTATATAGGTTTGTTATTTCTTTAGCATCATTATTTCAAACCTAAGTCGCAACATCCTATTCTAGGTTGCTCGTAGAAGTTCTCACGGCATATCCATCATTCTCATTATACATTTGATATCATTTATTAAGGTGAGTTCATAGCCCCACTTTCTATTATTCAATTGTTTTACAAACCCTTGGGGGAGATACATGCTTTATTTTAAACCGAACACATTGCTTTCAAACTATATACTTATCTGATTGTTATTAGCACTAAGTTACCGCATTTACCAAACTTAAGTCCTTTAATCATGAATCATTAATCACTATGTGAGAGTGGGCGCGAATATTGTGAATAGATCTATTGGGATTGACAAATCCCGTTTGTGTTGACCAGGTCCGGTAAACAAACGCACTATATTTGAGTAACATTGGTAAAAACGGCAATTTTACCTGATAGGGCACGCACCGATATTTTCTCCAATTAATTTTGGAACACGTTAACGCCTTGATTGCATGATGCTTAGTCTAATAATAACTATTTTGGTTTTCAAACCATTGGTGTGAATTTATAACTCACACTACAAACATTATGTGTTCAACTGATTTCCTAAACTCTATGAATTTTACTCAACCTTTGTGTTGACAGTTTTAAGCATGTATTTCAGGTCCATAATGTCGGAAGCTGGCATGGAAGAGCAAGGACTAGATCAAGAAGGCTATAAATTTTATTATCATTCGAAAATCAATTTAATGTATTTTGAAAACTTGGAACCATCTGGGACCTCATTTTTGTAAACTATGATATTTATATAAATCGAATGATAAATCTTTTAAAACGACTCCATTAGAGTTCGTTTTCTATCGTTATGACTGTTGTGCCATGAAGTAAAACCCAGTTTGAATTCCGCTGCGTATCGCAAAATTGGGGGTGTTACATGAAATAGTCCCTTATGAAAAAAAAAGTGACAATCTTAAAAAGAAATTAGCTAAAAATGATGAAGCAAAAATGGTTATTTATAATGCTTTACATAAAAAGGAATTTCAAATAATTTTATGTGTAATACGGCTAAAGATATTTGGAAAACTTTGCTAGTTACCCATCAAGGTAATAACCAAGTCAAAGACAACAAAATCGATCTTCTTGATCAACAATATGATCAATTCGTCATTCCTGAAGATGAATCTATAGATAGTGCTTTTGCAAGATTTAATACTATTACTACTAGCCTAAAAGCACTTGAAGAGGGTGTTTCTGTCAAGAGTTGTATTAGGAAATTTCTTAGGGCTTTACATCCAAAAGTGGAGAGCAAATGTTACGACAATAGAAGAATCCAACACTCTCACTTGATGAGCTTATCGGAAACCTAAAGGTTCATGAGCTAATCATCAAGAATGATTCCGAAATAGTTAAGAGCAAAGTAGAAAGGAGATCTCTTGCTCTAAATTCTAAAAAGGAATCTAGTGATGGTTAAAACTCAAGTTCTGAAAGTGAAGACGAAGAGTATGCCATGACAGTCAGAGACTTCAAGAAGTTCTTTAAACGAAGAGGTAGATTCGTAAGACAACCGCGGGACGAAAAGAAAGCGCCTCAAAAGAGTTGAGATGACAAATATGGGAAAAGCGAGAGAAGATGATTCACATGTGGTGATCCAAGCCATCTAGTAGGAGCATGTCCTCAACAACTAAAAGAAAATAAACAAAAGGCATACATCAATGGTGCTAGCAGCGACAACGATGAAGAAACCAATGACGAAACATGTCTAATGGTCAGAACTTCAAAAGAGGTACCTTTCGAAACCGAACTCTATAATGATGACACATATTCTTTAGACTCGCTTGAATTATATAATGAATATGATCGTATTTTTCAAATGAGTCAGACGATAATTTTCAGAAACAAATCTCTAAAATCTATTAAATATAAACTAGAGAAAGAAATTTTGGAACTAAAAGATAAACTATCTAGACTTGGAAAGGCAAAGAAATTGATGTAGAATGCAAATCATATCAAACATTAAAATCGAAAATGAGGAACTCAAAGAGGAAGCCTCAAAACTATAGAAATTTGAAAAGAGTACTCATTCTCTTAAACAAACGATAAATGCTTGTAACATATTGGATTTCACAAACACATCATATCATAATAATAAGGGGCGTATGATTTAAAGAGTTTAGAGAGAGAAAGAGGGATATTCTAGTGAGATAAAACAAATGGAAGGTTAGATTACCAAATGAACATCCAACCCTCTCCCTTGTGGGGAGAGGGCTATTTATACAAATGACTACACCCTTCTTCAGGCTGTGGATCAGGCATACAGTGGGTAAAGACCCGTCCTTCTTCCACGGTGTTACTTACACTACTGCTAATCTAACTGATATACTAATACGTCTACGAGCTATAATATGCTAAACATATATTGGGGTGACCGACACTTCATCATGGATTTTCTAAATCCTAAAAATCTCCCCATAAGGGAGGTCACCCCAATAATTACATTGGAAAACGTCCTAGCAATTAAACTTTAATCATTGATGTTGGAGCTCGTAGACTTCATATCTCCAGCAACTTAAACATCATGAAATAGTAGTGATTCCTTGACTTGGAGTGGTTCATTGATATGTGATTAGGAGCATACTTTGAGATCATCATCATCATTACATTTCCACATTGTCCGATTGTGGGATTGCCAACATGTGAGGTAGTAACTTATGGACCGACATGCTCACATTTTGGATCATGATTTCTTCTCATCAGAGTTGCGGAAGCTTTAGTTGATTCATGATTTTTTTGCAGCAGCGTAGCAGAAGCATGGAGTGTAAATATCAGAGTCGTTGATGCACTAATCATGATTTCTTTATAAATGAATGTGTTGTGTGAGCATGTGGCTATGGATTGATCTCTCAATTATGATCAGCCACAAACGTTGGGTGTACCTGGATACAACAGTTAGCAATAAAGCGCACGAAAGTGTCTTTGATCACTTTCGTTGAATTGAGGTACACGGCCCACGGTTCCCCGTTGATCAGTACAAGTACTGCCTGTGATTAGGAAGAATTCCTAAGAGTCTCCTTGACAGGGTTTCGCAGCTGCTCTAGCTGTTCTTAAACCAGAACGTCTCAAAGAAGAAAACGCGAAGTGAGTGAACCAGAGAATTGAGATTCACTGATTGATGAAAAGTGATTTTGAAAAACAATCGTGTATTGCTTAATATAAAGTGTTTTGCAATACAACGAGGGTTTTTAAGGAAAATCAATTATCAATCATAAACACCTTTTATTTTGAAATAATAATACATAGTCGATGTGCTAGAGAAAATAATTAATAAGCACAACGACCGGTTTTTCAAAGGTATCCGTCAATCCATTTCCTGGACCAAGGTTGATTCAATATTGAATCTCCCCATCGTTTCTATCCAGTTGTCACAAGTTTGATCTATTAGATAGATCTCACATGTTACCTACCAAGAGCTTGTTCGATGTTGGCTCTAAAGATATAATCTCACTTTCCACATTGTGTGAAATAGTGAGTCATCATTTATTGTGTCCTAGAGAGATTTATTGATGATCTCGTGGCTCTAGATTCAATAGTGCACATTTGGTTCTTATGCCGGAGACTAGGGAGAGGGTCTCCTTCTTCAATATTAATAATCTCTAAGAGAAAGTCGATAGATAATGTAGGTTCCCCGTGAGAATGAAACAAGTCCTTTTTAAGAGGAACTTCAGTAGCTTGGGAAGTTGTAGTGCAGTGCGTCACTGGGTCCATGACGTCTTGTCTTCAATACCGGTGTTACCTTAGTAACCACCAGTAGCATATGTATTGAACCCGGTTTCTGCCCTAAGGTTGAATAAATGGAGGGCTATTTATTTTCACCCTTTTCTCATTTTATTTCTTTTTCATTCTTCAACCCCTTCAGTGCTTACCGAGACTTCATAACTAGAACCTTGTTGGGTTTATTCCAGTTCTAGCTCTATCTCAGTCCACACTCTTCCCATTTCTCACTTTTCTCCTTTTTTCATCATACCTAAGGACTTCTACACTATCTAGTGGATTTTCCCTGGGTAGATCCCTCCGGCTCTGGCGGGATCGTGGGAACGAATACCTAACCTAACCATCCTTATATCTCCATGCATAAAATAAATTTGGTCGGTCTTTTTGGTATTGTTCTTCTGCCATTGAAACCAATTGAAAACCATTTGAATAATTAACCCAGGTACTTGTGATCTATGATCAAAGCATTTTGTACCTGAATTGTTTTAGATATTTCAGAAACAGCTCCCCCTCAACATGTGCATCGAATATTTGAAATCGTTTTGGCACATGGAGGCAAGAGGAAGAATTCTCTTCTTTGATCAACATTTTCTAAAAATATCGACATCACTTTCCCGATAAAACTTAGTATTTTAAATACTTTGTTAAAGATAATTTTGGGAAAGGATGAGGTTTTCAAAAAGTTTCTCCCCCTCAATATGTGCATCATGATATTTGAAATAATTTTAACACATAGAGGAAAGGAGTTCTTTTGAAGTACATCCACGATCAAAAAAGCCATAAAGAAACCATAAGAAAATCAATCAAGGTACTTTATGTTGAAACATAGAAAAATTAGTACCTTGAAAGTTTATTTTCCTTTAGAAATGCTCCTCCTCAATATGTGCTTCGAGATTCGAAAGCGTTTAGCACATATGGGAGAGCAGTATGCACATTTGAATCAAAATGATCACCTTTTATCAGATTGCATATTTATATCACATTTTCTCCCCCGATCAAAAATTTCAAATCCTTTGAGATTTTAGATCTCAAGTGATTTAAATATGAAAAAAAACTTGTTGGAGAAAAATGTGTCCGGTTTTATTTGATCTGAAGTGGAACACACCTAAGTTCCCTTTTTAGAGTAAAAAGGGAAACTATTAGCCATAACCTATCACTACCATGTACATTACAGTTATAGTTGTTCATAATACAATCACCACATTACAGATAATATTAAACGTAACAAAGCTACTGCAGGAAGATGTCTTCATTCTGTTCTTTGAAGTAGCTTGTAATGTCCTTCACGTAATATTCCACCCAAAAAACTTTCAAGGCTGCGGAAGATCTTTCTTGTCTTAAGTCTTCGTCCGATCACAAAAATGAACTCTTCACACCTCTTCAAATCCTGTTCAGTCCAGAATCTTGTTTTGTTCCACGGCTTTAAGTCAAGTTTGATTTCCTTCACCCTTGAGTTCAATTCTTCTTCAACAATCTTGAGCGAACCAACACTGAACTTGTATAGCTCCACAGCCTTATTAGCATTCTTGATCCGTATTTGTCAGTAAAGAGGACTGCTCTAGGGGAGTCAATCATTGTGTAGTCGTGACGGAATTCATGCCCTGTGGCTTCCCATTTAGGTTTCGTAAGATTGACGTACACAAGTTCCTTGTCAACCAAGAATTGATCAGGTACCATTTGCTCAAGACCTGGATCTATGTAGGTTGCAGCCTTCATCTTGGAAATAGATAAGGCTGGTTTACTTACTTTAGTTTGAGGACATAGATAATCCAGGTCACGGTTGAAGAAGAACTCTGATTGGATTGTCATTTGTCCTGGTTCACCTCCAAGAGGTAGAGGATTGTTGACATCAAAGCGACTGATATGCTCATTGACTTGATCATTCAGCATCTTGTGACATTCTTCCATCTGGTATTGAAGATGTCCGGCATCAGAGTGGAAGACTTTGACAATTTCAAACGTTGGGCCTTCAAGGTCTTTAGGAGAGATTGACGAGATTCCCTTCTTTTCACAAAACCACTTCATGAAGCTTCCCATATCCCCTGTGATGTGAAGAAGAGAGTCTTCTGCAGGGGCTTTATAGTTGGTCGTAATGGTAGTTGCCTAATTGTTGCCAGGGACAATAAGTTCAACTCCGGTATAGTCCATGAAGGTTTAGGCGTTAGAGGTCTTTCTTTGGTTAGCCAGATTTGAGATGTATCCTTGGATGGTGCAGCTCTAGAGGTTTTAATGCGTTTACCCAAAATGTATGCATCAAACCAATCTTCATCTTCAGACAGCTTAGGGATATGTTTGGTGGATGCATCATCGTCATTAGATTCTGATTCTGGCATAATATAAGACTCTTCGTTGAGCATCTGCTCTTCTGGGATAGTAGAGAATGTGGGTGTAAACCTGGAATCAACCGTGGTCCAAGCCGTAAAAGTCTTCTGAGTACCTTGACCACCGGATGAACTGGTTTGATTTGAAGGTTTTGGTGGAGGTGTTGGTGAATTTGTCATATGAGTTGCGGTTGTGCCAGAAGATCCACCAGCTCCAGACATTGATTCCATTAAAATAGTCCTTCTTTTCTTCTTACCCTCCCTTTTATGTGCATCCTCCAGAAACTGCTGATAATCATCATGCCTTATTGATTCTTCGAGAGCCTCATATAGTTTCTTATGAGCATCGTCCAAATGCTCCCCTGCATCATACATTCTTTCTGAGAGAAATGATCTCATATCCGAAATAGGCAAGTCTTTAAACCTTTGAAGTAGTGGAGCTTTCATAGCCCATTCGACTGCATCCTTTACTTCTGCTTCAATGGCATTTGTCACTTCCGTATCAAAGTTGAGATTATCCAGCTTAGACACACGACGATCCAGATGTGTGACGGATTCAGGAAAATGGTGCTTTTTGAGGACTTCGATTCTATTAAGTGCTTCTGTGAGTAGTTGCTCTGTAGACTTAGCTGGAGGTGGTGAAGCCGGTGGTGTGACAGTGTCACTAATTATGACAACTGGTGGTGGAACTTTAGCGGGTTCGGGTGGTGGAAGTGTAGTTGTTTGAGTAGGAGCGGATGGTGGAAGTGGAGTAGTTGATGATGAGGTGACAATCGGTGCTGACATTGGAGAAATGGTTGATGTGTCTTGCTGAATGGTGACCGAGAACATAGATTGAATCTCCTCTTTTCATCGTTTTGTTTTTCAGAATCGATATCTGAGGGTCTGTCCTTTAGGAATTGATCACCATAGGTAATGTCAGGCTCAATATTCTTGAGTGATGACAATGATTCTGTGGACATGTTAGTTTCTTCCAGATGGAGGTGATTTTCAGATCTTGGCTCTGGGATCTCCTGTGAGCCTTCCAGTAGTTCATTACCCTAAACTTCTGTAATATGTCTGTCAGTGTCTGCATGAACAATCTCTGTCTCAAGCACTGGAACCTCTTCAGTAACAGCTGTTGTATCCTAATTTTCTGACTGAGTATCACAAGAAGCAAGAGTTTCCTTCTGTGTGTCAGATATATCCTTCTCAACTTCAATATGCTCTTGAGCTGAGGATGATTCAACGCTTATTTTCTTGAGCTAAAATTGATTTGTTGTTTTCGGAGTCGGAGTGGAGAAGGTTAGTAACATTTGAGCTGCTTGTACAGCTTCTTCTCCAGCAATTCCTTTGCCTTTACCTTGTGCAACTGGAGTTGTTTGGTGTGGTGCAGACATAGGTTCTCGTAACACTACCCCTCCTACTGGTTGTCTTTGAGGCATGTTTAGAGTTTCCAAACTCAGTTGGATTCCTTGTTGTAATGCAGCCTCGTCTTCATCCATCAAACTTATCCATCTCTCAGGAACTTTGGATCCTTCATCTTTTCCCTTTCCGGCGTCTTTCCTTCTTTTTTTTTTGCTTTTGAGGTGGAGAATCAGTAGATAATGAAGTATCAAGTCTCTTCTTCCTTTTGGGAAGACTTGCGTAGGAGGACTCTGATTGTCTGGATTTGGGTTGAGAGGGAGAGGATTTAGGTGTGTCTTCAGTGGTTGTGCTGGAGGCCATCTTTAAGTATCTTTTGAAGTAATTTGCCTTCTTGATTCGTTCAGTGAGTAGAGATTCAGGAATTTCCATGCCAAAGATCACTTTGTCCGTACCTTTGGCAACATATTTCAAGTTACCAAGCAAAAATTCACTGCTCGCCTCATGTAAAACTGCTTCTTTTCTCGGATTGAACTGATATTTCTGCTGCAAGTGATGGATGATTAACTTAGAGAACCGAATGCTAGGAATCACTCTCTTGTTTCAAGCTTTCCTTCCTTTGACTTGATTTAAGAAGTTTTATCTGTCGGTGATGAATGTGTTCATGGCCAATGAGAATTATTCCCAAATGCGATCGGCAAAGTCGACATTCCTTTGTTTGACAATTCCCCACACGATTTGTAAAATTAGAGCCCTTACTCTGTCAAACCCTGATGTTTTCCCGGTTAAACATAGGTTGAGGATGGTGGCAATGGCTCTCCAGGGTTGATGCATATCATTGGTGATTATGGCAGAGGCTCGTGTTAGTTTTGTAGGATATCCCAGTTCTTCCACAAAATCCATTAGTTCATCAGTAGTTGGTGGTGGGACAAAAGGATTAGTAGGATCTCAAGGTGTTATTCCAATGGTCTCCCTAAGAGTTTCTGAGTCAATATCATACCATTGGTCATCCAACTTTCAGGAGTATTTTGCAGTGATCTTGTCACATGTAGCAGTGTTCCAGAATTGTTGCAGATAAATAGCAGGGATAGTGCATCTGATGGTTAGGGTACCAAAGAAGTTGGTGTTCTTCAGGATATCAATAGCGATTCGATAGATAGGGTTTGGTTGATTTCTGTTCACATCCAAGTAGCAGTTGCTTTTAGCAATATCAACCCATTCATGGTGAGGAAGAAGTTCCTCATCGGTAAGCAAAACTGGTGGAGCATTGATAACTGGATTATCTAAGGAAGTTATGTCTGCCATTGTATTTCTGGGGAACATACACAAGACAACAATAGTAACCAAAAACTTAGTTAGGTGATATACAGTTACTGGATCAATCCTCATAACAATTCCATGTCTACTGGATATAAGTGTGGAACAGACCAAACGATACTAACAATTTGCATGTAATACAGTACAAATCGCATGTAAGCATGGACAAGTCGCATTAGCAGACACCAAATCGCATAAAATATAACATATAGGACAAGTCGCAAGAGTCAACAAAAGACAACAAGTCCCGTGCGTCAAAACGCATGAGACAAATCGCTTAGAGCAAGTCGCATACATCAGTTTGCTAGACAAATCGCATAAGGAATGTGTAGAGAGACAAATCGCTTAATTTATTGATACGACAAATCGCATCAAAATTTTCACGAGACAAATCTCTTTTAAGAAACCTGAGACAAATCGCTACCAGAAATCATGCACACGATATTACACCAACACACTGAAAACACATCCTATGAAAGTTAACCATGACAAATCTTACAGTAAGGAGATGAAATTAAACCAACCAAGTGCTAAACACAAACCACTAATGATATCCATAGCACACATCAGATCCAAACTTGCGCGAGGTACGCACGAAAGGAGACGAAGAACAAACTAAATCAATCTAAGCACAACACGCATGAATCTAAGCTTAAACTAAACATACTAGCATCTAACCTATCTACACAAGCAGAAGCAACAACAAAAAAATTAATCATCAAACCTAAAAAAATCGATCAGTCGAGGGATAGGAAAGAAGGATCTGCAAGAGAGATGTGTTGGTTAGGTCCTAATGATTGATGAAAAAGAGTGATACATGCGTTCAATAGATTAAAAACATACCACTCAACAAATTTTTACACAAATCGCTTATAAGACTGAAGGAGAGAGAGAAGTACGTGTGAAAGTTTGACTAGGTTTAGGAGACTTTTGACCAAAAGACAAATCGCTCACATATTTATACTAAAATTTAACTTTAGACAAATTGCACAAATGGTCCCTGTACTTAACAAGTCGCTTATGGACTGAAGAGAGTGACAAATCGCATAGTTTAAACTCACCACAAATCGCACATTTTTGCAAGAACACAAATCGCATAGCTTAAGTAAGCACAAATCGCATCTATTAAGAACACACAAATCGTATCACTTAAGCTAAATAAACTGACAAGTCTCATACTAATCATATCATGGACAAACCACCTAGCACAAAGCACATAAAGAAACATGATTAAGCACAGAGTTAGTCATTCCAAGTAAAGTAACATGCAACAGCAATCCAGAGAGCACATGTCATACTTATAACAATCATGTAGAGACAAGTTGGGAAATTCTCCCCCTCAATCAGTGTCACGAATTAAGAGTGAGTGAACATTGATTGAAACACAACCTCCCCCTTTTTTTAAAATAAAGTATAGCTTCTGTTCGACCTTCATCTAAGGACCCGTGTCATTATTGAATGACATTTCTAGGTCGTAGATGTTATCGATACCAAAAGATACATCTTTTATTAAATTTTGAATAAAATTTAATTTTGTGTAGAAAAATATACATGAAAGTTTTTTTAAATTTTGTTTTTAATTTTTTTTTTAATTTTTTAATTTTTTTTAAATGTGGATTAATTTGTACACAGATTATAGAGAACGAGTCCTGAGTCAAGGCGATCAGGAGTCAAAGTACGAGGTACATCAATTATGACAAGCTAAAATTCGTGAGTGAGTAGTCTTTAGTTCTGGTGGAAACCAGGTCATGATGTTCATGATTGAATTGAGCATTATACCTAAAAAAGACTGAGGAAAATTTGCACTAATAGCACATGTACTATTGCAAATAGATGGGTTAGTGACAGTTGTATCCTCATCTTTGGATGTTTTACAGTCAGGCCTAGGAGTATCATTGATGGGAATCCCTTTAAGTTCAACATTCTTGAAGATTTTCCCTGTGGGCATCCACTTAAGACAAGATCTAGGTGAGTAAGTCCGTTTGGATCCTGTGTACTTAAATAATCTACCTGTAGGCATCCACTTAAGACAGTAGCTAGCAGAGTTAGATTCTTTAGTTACAGAAGAAGATGTAACCATTTCCCTATTCTGAACATTGGTCCTTTTGCAATTAGTTTGTTTCCTAGGGGAGTGGTCAGCCATTTGATGCTTCTTATGTGGACTAGTTGATCTCCTTATATTCCTGAACTTAGATTTTTGAGCATTAGAATGAGAAGGCATTAGTGAGGCGACTGATTTTGGCAAGACGGTGTTCTCTTTGACATGGGAAGCATTTCTAGATTTGAATGGTTTAATTCTTTCTGACCTAAATGCATTTGGTTGCCTGACAACAGATCGATCATTAGCCCTTTGTGAATTTGGTTTCTCCAAGGTATACGATATTGCAGACTTAGTGTTCCCACCATTCCTAGTAATTTTCCTTAGCTCATTTTTTAAAGCAACTATGGTGAAGCTCTTGTTCTGAAGATTGGTGTTGAGGGCATCTATGTCTGTCAATAAGGATTTAATCTGATCTAAATATTTTGTCTTATTCTCTAATTGATTCTTCCTTAAAGACTCATTTTCCCTTAACAACTCGGCCACACATAATGCCAATTCATCATTCCTAGATTTAACCTCATTACTAACTTCATTGTTACGATAATTCACCCCCATATTAATATTCATATGTAAGTCTGAGAGTTGACTTTTCAGATTACATATGGTTGAGTCTTTGTCTTGAAGCTGAGTTTTTAGCTGGTTAATTTCAAAAAATTCTCGAAATTCTAGAAATTCCGAATTAATGCAAGCTTTTGTTGCAAGAAAACTTTCTTCTTTTTGTTGTATTGCAATTTCTAAGGAAATACAATGTTTTTCAAGAATTGAGTATTTGTTTGAACGTTCATCAAAAACCCTTTTTTCAACCATTTCATTTGTTTTAAAAATTCTAGACTCAGTCTCAACCAGGGAACATTCGTCTGAATCATGTTCAGCCTTAAGATCAGTTTGTTTTGGTACATTAGCAGATGCATTATGTTGAACAGTTAAGGATACCTCATCAAATGACCCATGTTCATATGTCGGTCTGATATGTGCATCCACATCATGAGTGATAGGAGTTACTGAGCGGCTGATTTCATCATTCTTTGTTGTGTCTGATATTCTGCATTCAGCAACACCCGACCTTTCAACTGATACATTACCCGACTCATCACAACTTTCTCGTAATTGCACCTGACACTCATTCATGTTATCATCCTCTTGATCAGCTTCCTCAATGTACTTATCCACATTATCCATCAATTGGATAAATGTATTGATGAACTCATGGATTTCCATTCCAGTATGTTTCTCGAAGGAGATTCCAGTCAAGTGTTGATCGAAGTCCGCGGAATATTCCCCATTGATAAACGGCTAAAATAGGTTGTGAATTACCTGAAGTGCAGCATTGGAATCATCCTTTAATACCTTCTTATTGGTAAGTTGAAGCTTTAATTGCTCTAAATTCAGCAACAAGGTTCTTGTCAATGTAGATAAGTCATGGCGAAAAAGAGAACAACATGTTCGATCCATAATTGTGGATAAAAGTTGTAAGAGGTGAGAGTGAAGTAGTTGATAGGGCTAAATGCTGCATTTCATTTTCATTGCATTATGTAGCATTAACAGGTGTGATTCTTTCATATTTGACTCAGAGTAATAAGCATTTTGATCATCATTTACTGAATCAACCATGGTTAAACTTTCTGAGAAGTAAAGACTTTCTTTGTTCTGCGTAGTATCATAAAGTTTGAGCACATTGGAGATTAAAGGATCAGTGGTGTATGACATTATGTTGATAGCATAAGAACAGTCTTAAGAAGTAGGCAGTTAATCACAAATCGCTTGCAGCAACTCAATTAAGGACAAATCTCTTAAGACACGGATACACTCAGCACAAGTCGCAGAGATAACAAGTCACTTATACAGACTAGTTGCTAAATCAGACAAATCGCATCATCAATCAAGTTGCTTATACGTACAAGTCGCTTAACCTAGTAAATCGCATGATGGACAAGTCGCTTAATTAAGACAAGTCGCTTAACCAAGACAAGTCGCTTAAACTAACAACTCGCTTTCATAACCAAGTCGCTTAAAGTGACAAATCGCTTCACCGCATAAATCGCTCAAGTACAATCATTAACCGGACAAATTGCCTAAATAAGCGATTCATAACCAACACAAATCGCTTCCAACATGAGACAAGTCGCTCGTTTGAAACACTTTACCGAGGGACAAATCTATCCATTTAACACAAACAAAATGCCACTTTTAAATCCAAAAACAATCCAACCACAGTGATTCAAGCCTTCCAAATCAAAACCTAAACACTTATGATGATTCTAAACACAAAAGTACAATCAAAATCCAAACTTTTACACTAGAAATGGTCCAAGTGATGTAAATAACTCTAAACTTTTTCAAACAAAAAAACCATATAAAACCACCTGAATTCCAAGAACATGTAAGAGGAATGATCAAACCATGGCTCTTGATACCATTTGTAACATATTGGATTTCACAAACACATCATATCATAATAATAAGGGGCATATGATTTGAAGAGTTTAGAGAGAGAAAGTGAGATATTCTAGTGAGATAAAACAAATGGAAGGTTAGATTACCAAATGAACATCCAACCCTCTCCCTTGTGAGGAGAGGGCTATTTATACAAATGACTACGCCCTCCTTCGGGCTGTGGATCAGGCATACAGTGGGTAAAGACCCGGCCTTCTTCCACGGTGTTACTTACACTACTGCTAATCTAACTGATATACTAATACGTCTACGAGCTATAATATGCTAAACATTTGTTGGGGTGACCGACACTTCATCATGGATTTTCTAAATCCTAACAATGCTCAAACGTTTTCTGATAATAAAACCGGTATAGGTTATAACTTCTCTGAAGCATCAACAAGTGGGACAAAAAAAAGTCAAAATTTTAAAATCTCAGGTCGTTGTGTCTACTGGAGACGGTCCTAAAAATAGACCTAACGGTCCCGAAAACACAAAGGACCGTCCTATATTTAAAGGACCGTCCACAGTGGATAACTCTGTGACTGTGCCAAAATCTATTTTAGGTCTTGCACCAAAACACTTAACTGTTATGAACACTAAGTTACCTATTGCTAATATTAGAGAAGTTAAATGTTTTTACAAACTATTAATAAAACCCAGAGTAGGATTTAATAAACCAACGACTAGATCAAAAACTCCACCACCTAGAAAAATAAATGTCTCACAAAGATAAGCTAGACCAAAATTACCTAGAAAACAAAATCATCCAAACATGTATCCCATAGCATGGAACAATAATTTTCTACCTCTAGGATTCTACTCACCTCTTCAACATCCAAGTCAAATGCATGAGATGTTTAATGCTAACAACTTTGGACCCATGAGATACTTGGGGGCCATATGTTTGAGTTATTCTGTGATATTATTAGATATGCTTGGGAATTGACTTGGAGCCCGAAGAATGGATCAAAGATAGTGGATGCACTAATAACATGACGGGAAATCGTAAGCAATTCTCATCATATCAATCATGCCATGGAGGTAATATCACTTTTGGTAGTAAATGTTAATACAAATAAGCCGTAAAAACGTTTATTTATATTTTACGATCATCTAATGTTTTGTCGATAACAAACGTAAAATCATTTTAACGAAACAAATAAAATACGTAAATGTCTTGAGCCAATAGTTTACTAACACACTTACGTTTTCGCATAAAACACTAAACAAGTAAAAGTGATTTTATGATTTAAGTAATACATATGTACAACAACGAGTGTTTACATAATGGGTAGATATATACATAACTAGCATGCATTATATAAATGGGTAGAAGTTTAAGTATTTAACCCATTGACCAAATACATTGAATATAGTTGGGTATAACCCGAAGTCCATGACCCATACCCATGGAGCATAACCCATAACCCATTGCATGACATCATGCATAAGTCATAAATGGATATTATCCATGACCCATGGATTTAACCCATGACCAATGGACTAGATGCATTGCATCTTGTAGATACATTGTATCTACTTGGATACCCATGGTCCAAATTCTAGGACCCATGACCCATAACCCATGACCCATGACCCAAAACCCATAGGAAAAGAGGTGCGTCCCACGGTTCCCTCAGTTTATACTGGACGGATCCCTCAAGTAAGGGATCCGTGGGATCCGTGGAACAGTAGCTAATTTTCCTCTATAAATAGTGAGCTATTTCTTCATTGTAACTAACCCCTTTGATATATATTTTCTCTTTAAGTTGTAAACTCTTTAACCACAGATCCAAGTGATCTTTGTATGTAGTTTTGCTTTTGTGTGATTCTTTAGGTTCCTCTTAAAAGCGAGATCACCACATCTTGAAGTCGAGCAAGCTCAAGTCCATGAGTTGCCGTGCTTCGTCATCATCAAGACTACTGAGGTTCTCGTTGATAGTTCTTTCTTCATCCATATAAGTATTGTGTCGAAGGCATAAGTGAAGGATGCCGAAAGAGTCAAGACGTAGGCATTAGTGAAAGGTGCTTAACGTCCGTGTCAAAGGCATTAGTGAAGGATGCCGAAAGAGTCAAGACGTAAGCATTAGTGAAAGGTGCTTAACGTCCGTGTCAAAGGCATTAGTGAAGGATGCCGAAAGAGTCAAGACGTAGGCATTAGTGAAAGGTGCTTAATTTCCGTGTCAAATGCACTAGTGAAGGATGCCAAAAGAGTCAAGATGAAGACATTAGTGAAAGGTGTCGAACATCTGTGTCAAAGGCATTAGTGAAGAATGCCAAGGGTGTACAATCAATAAGGTGTATCGAGGTACAAATAGAGATAGGGTGTATTCAAGGATATTGATATCCTTGTTGATGTTGTAATAAGGAGTGGGTCTCCTTTGGGAAAGGTGTTATGTAGTGTTGGGTAGTAGTTCCTCCTTTGTAATGGAACTCGGTATCTAGCCTAGTACCAGATAAAGGGTAGGCGACATTGTGATAGGTTTGGTTATACTTCGTGGAAGAACTCGGTATCTAGCCTTGTACCGGATAAAGAGTAGGCAACGTTGTGAAGGATTCTCCTCCACAAGGAGTTGGTGTTGTGCAGTGATTACGAACTCTCGAGTAGGTGACTCGGGGAGTTGAGTAGGGCAATGAAGGTGTCATTGTAGCCGAACCACTATAAATACTCGCGTTGTAGTTTTGTGCTTCTTACTTTTTATCTTAGCTCTTTACATATCTATATGCTTGTCTATCAACATCCAACACACACATTTAAATAGATTGACATAAGTTGATCTAAATATTTTAAAACAAAGTTTTAATCGGGAAAACTATTCAACCCCCCCTTCTAGTTTTCCACAATTGGCATCAGAGCTTCGTTACCAAGTTTTTGAAAGTATGTGGTACTTTAAAAACTTGATACGATCCGTGTTTAATTGAAAACTACAAAGAAGGTCTTTTACAAAAATAAACAACATGTTTTAAAAACACTTTTATAGGATGTTGATTAAGATGACAACAATTATTTTTTTTCTCTTATTCATCTTGCTAAATTACACTAACCTTCCTTGTCATCTTACTTAGTTAAATCTCATACTTATCAAGCCATAGGAATTGCTTGGTAACAAGATTATCTTCCCTAAGAAGGTATCTTAATCACGAAGGAACCGGAGTTGTCTACTGACATTTCTTTTGTCATAAGAAAAGACACTCATAAGTGCATTAGAGGTATGACTTCCTACTTATCTGTAAAGAACATTAGATTAAGAATAAGTATGCTTACATAGGAACTTATATGATTATCTTTTCATACTCACATATTACACGTAGCTTCGTTAGGAAACTTTTCTTGCATACGTGTTACTCTCCCGTCTATAGTCTAGGTTTATAAACTTGTGTCTTATTTTACTTAATCCAAAAATCAAATCTTTTTAATAATAAAACAAAACACAAATCTCAAAAATTCCTCCTTCCCCATAAATATCCCCTCCGATCGTCCACTTCCACCAAATACTCACTTTTTAAATCTTCCACTTTCAAAAATTACCTCTTATTCAAACTTCATCTTCCCTCTAATCTCAT
The DNA here is from genome assembly GCA_019973895.1 of Chrysanthemum seticuspe. NCBI lineage: Eukaryota > Viridiplantae > Streptophyta > Magnoliopsida > Asterales > Asteraceae > Chrysanthemum > Chrysanthemum seticuspe. Next base: position 351,040,895 of record BPTQ01000007.1, on the reverse strand, counting down.
CTCTAATCAAAACCAAGGAAGAACTTCATCATCATGGTTTACATCGCCTTCGTACTCATCGCTCTCGTGTTCCCCATGATTAAGCTTTCTTATGGAGACATGTACTTTGTGTTGTTAATCTACATTGGTGTGATATTCTCAATCCTTTGTATCGTTCTTAGCATTGAAATGAAATATTACTAATGTTCTAGGTTATCTAGTTTTTTTTTTCATAGTGTGTTTGTCGTTTCTTTTACTTTTTATCTTGCGTACTTATGGTCTTGAGATACATTAGAAACCAACAATGCATGCTAAAGTACATATTAGCTAAAATACATATCTTTGTATAAACATATAAGATGCAAAAATCTATTTTCTGTCACTACAGATCCACGGATCCCTGTAGTTAAACTAGTCGGATCCCTCTTGGAAGGGAACCGTGAGAAACGTCTTTCTGGAAAACAGTTTCTCATGCAACATAAAAACCGTTTTCTTTCTAAAAAAATATTCCACTAGAATGTTAAATACAAAGTGAGTTAATTGTCATTGTTAATAGATAACTAGTAAAAACGTTAGGTGATCATCCTTTTGCTTTAATACATCTCATCATATTAAATTTTTACTTCCATAGGTCTCGTCATGTCTCATGAGTATGAGTTCGACTTTTCACTCACTTATGTCTACATTTCTAACATCTCTTTTGAGCCCAACACACCTGGCAATCATGTCCGTGGGTTCAATAATCTCGATACTCATCACTTCCATGAAGGACGTATTGTCGACACACCTCTACTATACGAAGAGGGTATGATTACCTCTTTCCAAATCATAGGACTAGAATGCCTTCTCGGAATCAACGAGAAAATCTGTCCGAGGTTTGTATTGGAATTCTTCCGTCAAGTTAAACTCGTTCGTAATGAGGATCGCTCTCTATCTCTTTGGTTTTGGATCAAAAACCAAGAGTTTGTTCTAACCCTTGGGAAATTTTCTCACATTCTCCGAATTCCAAATCATGGACAATGTGCCTTCATTGAAGACTGGTCTCTTGATTATCTCTTCAACCATCATGAAGAAAATAGTCCATATTGCTCACACATACCTTCCCCTCAAGACTTGACTCGCATGTTATGCAAACCTCGACCCTATTACTCTAATCCAAACATTTTCTATACACGGGATATCCGAGATGAGTACAAGCCTCTCGCACTCATCCTACGTGAAAATGTTTGGAGTCTTATAGGAAATCAAGAAATCCTTCCCTCTTGTTGTTCTCACATAATGTATTGTTTGCTAACACAAAAACCATACAATCTCGCCTATTTCTTCGCAAGGCGAATTGTAAACCTTCAAGGCAACAAGAACAAACTAATCCCTTATGGAATGTTATTGACACACCTTTATCATCACATCATGTACTTCCACCCTCAATTTCAAAGTCAATTGTTCGTGAATAAGATGATGGAACCTCTTAAAACATCTCTCATGAAGTCTTTCTTCATTCCTGAATCGACAAATACTCATCATCCATTTGACGATCCATCAGGCGAAAACGCTCAAGAGATTTAGTTTTCTTTCTAAATAGGCTCCATCCTTAGATTTCATATTTTATCATTGTAATGTAATTTCTCTCATGAAATAAAAACATTTGATGTCTCGATTATCTTGTTGTTCAAACTTCTTAGAAAACACTAGCCTTGAAATACGATGCCTTGTGCAACTTTTTGCATACCTTTTGTAAAGGTACTATTTAGCAGGAGACGGATCCCTCCACTTAGGGAACCGTGGGATCCGGGCAAATAGAAATGTAGTTGCAGTCCTTATACTTCAAACCATATCCTTAGATCACTTCACACTAGCTAAACATAGTGCCTTAGGATCACTTAAGTCTTTCTCCCGCTAAGTAAGTTTCACACTCACTCCTAGCTCATTAAGGATCACCCTCAAGGTGCTTTTCGATTTATCATTTCACCAAAACTCATCATTCTTCCGCTCCTATACTCACACATCATCTCTCACATATCAACACATCTAGTTATGTAAATCTATCAATTTTTAGCTAATTGATCTTAGTCATCCATACCTCTAAATGGGTCAAATACTAGTTTTTCCATTTCTTATAACTTTTTCTCAAAAATTATCTTAAGTTACTATCTGGTCTTTAGGATCATTTAGCTCCACTTGACACTCTCAAAATTTCTAGTGTCATCTTTGGTCATTCATTGGCACTCATAAAAGGTCTATTTTCTTCCATAAAAGGCAATCATTAGCTACATCACTTATTGCCCTTGGTCATTTAAGTACCCTTTCATTTAAGACACTTAGGAAGACTCAAACACTTAAGAGGTATAGATATTAGACCTTACCAAACATCATTTTACTCCTTTCTTAGCTGCTGAGAGTCGGATCCCTAGGATTAGCCTAGACGGATCCCTTATTGGAGGGAACCGTGGGATCCGGGTGGCAAATTCATCTCAAACTCTAGCTAAAACAATCATTTCAAGCTCTTACTAACTTGAACACTCCATCTTATCTTAATTAAATTCCTAGATCAGTGCAACTCTGAAGTTGACTCTTGTGCATGCTAATCATCACATTCCAAAGGATCTTAGTGGCTTAAGTCTTGAATGCACTTGCCAAATCCTTTCTTTTATAAACCATCTTGTTAAAGACTCCTAAATTCATCATCTACATCCTCATTCTCAGCACTTAGAAACTTTCACAAAGCTCTTTTAATCATCTCATCATGAGGAAAGCCCCTAGTGGTAACTCATCCACCAAAGGACCACCCAAGAAAATTGCTCGTGTTGTTCACGAAATTTTTTCAACCGAATCATCTCCCGTCAAATCCACAAATGTTAAGATCTCCCCTCCACCTATCAAACCAATCCCCAAAAGGATTGTTCCCACAAAACTACCAATGTCAAACACCACCATACCTCCTAAACCAAACAACCCAATTTCCACTAAACCTTCACCCTTAGTGCCTAGAGCCATATCATTCACCACCCCACTCTCATCACCACACCTTTACAATCTAGAGGACTTGCCTCCTTGGCCATCCCATCCTCCATCATCGCCAACATTCTCCTCTTTAGGAGGAATAGCGCAACAAAATCATGGTGTTGAGTCAACGCTAGCTCCGGCTTCTTTTTCCCCGTCACCTTCAAATAGTCCATTTTGGATTATGAGGAATCATCAAAGTCAACCACCCGACCACATGGAAGTTTACACCTCTCTACCTCCGCCATCATACTTAGTTGAGCCATCATCGAATGTGCTTTCGCCAATCCCTCCTTCTTTTGAGGCTCCTTAACCCTCTTAACTTGATCATCCACATCAAGGCATTTCCTTTCTACCACCACCACTTTCGAGCCATGACAAAGATTGTTATCAATGTCAACATGTTGAAAGCTTGATACATGAAGTACGTGAAGATCAATGTTTCATGTTTTATCACCTCCTCGAATGTTTCGACGAGATCAACAAACCCAAACAACCTTGAGCTTAAGATTTCAAGTGGTGTCCTAGCTTTAAGCTTAATATAGGAATGACATCTCATGTTTAAATCATTCTCTTAGTTTTAGAGATTTGTAAATCATGTCTCATATGTTTTATTGAATGAGATTACATGTTATTTGCCATATTGTCTTGAGAGTATCTTTGTTAGGATTTAGTAAATCCAGTAATTAAAGTGTCGGTCACCTCAAGTATATGTAATCGTTAGAAAGCTCGTAGTCGTAGTTATTTAATGTTAGGAAGTATTTAGTTAAGTAACACCGTGGAGGACGGACGGGTCTTTACCCACTGTATGCCTGATCCACAGCCCGTAAGTGGCGTTTATGTAAGAAACTATAAATACCCTCTACCTCACAAGGTAGAGGGTTGGAGCTCATAATAATACTTTTACTTTCTCTCACTAAGTTCCCAAACCTCTAACTATTTCTCTCTCTATATACCTCAAGTTATATGCCTATTTGTAATCATGATTTAATGTGTTTGTGAAATCCAATATGTTACAAATGGTATCAAGAGCCATGGTTTGATCATCTCTCTTACATATCCTTGGATTTCTAGTGGTTTTATATGGTTTTTGGGTTTGAAAAAGTTTAGTGGTTTTTGCATCATTTGGATCATTTCTTGTGTTAAAGTTTGAATTTTGAGTGTACTTTTGTGTTTAGAATCATTGTAAGTGTTTGGGTTTTGATTTGGAAAGCTTGAATCACTGTGGTTGAGCTTGTTTTGGATTGAAAAGGGTTGTGTTTAAGTTTTTCTTCCTAGCGACTTGGTTCTCGGATAAATTTTCTTCGTTGCGACTTGCTTCGTTAGTTGGTAGCGACTTGTAGTTGAAGTGGTAGCGATTTGAGCCCTAGCAACTTGTCTATTGAGACAAGACGACAAACAATAGAAAGTAGTAGAGACAACACTTCGGCTAGCGACTTGGTTGACGTAGCGACTTGTCTTTATTATTTCTAGCGACTTGTCTTTGTTGTTACTAGCGAGTTACTCTTTAGCGACTTGACCTCTCAGCGAGTTGTTCCTTAGCGACTTGTCTACTTAGCGAGTTGTTCTTTAGCGACTTTTCAGCTTAGCGACTTGCTGCTTTAGCGACTTGTGTTTAGCGACTTGGTTCATAGCGACTTGTGTCTAGCGACTTGATCCACAGCGACTTGAGCCTTTAGCGAGTTGCTACTTAGCGACTTGGTGACTTAGCGACTTGTCTTCAAGGGTTATAGCGACTTGGTTGATTTTGTTTCTAATACGGTTTTCTCTTGATTCAGTAAAATCCTGTGAAAGAATCTATTTCCCGGTTTAATCATAGAGTTTTAAAATCCCGTGAAATTTGTAATAATGTCTACCAACATACCTACAATCATCTCTTTTGTTGCTGAGGAAGTTCAAGCAGCTGGATCAGATACTCGTTCACCTATGCTTGACAGAACTGACTATGACTCATGGGCTCAACGAATTAGGTTGTACTGTTTGGGAAAATAAAATGGAGTCAACATTCTCAAGTCAATTGATGAAGGACCGTATCAAGTTGAGACAACCAGAGACATACTCGATACTACTGCTGATGGCACGATGATATTAGGACTGGACAAACCTAAAATGTATGATGAACTGACTGATAAGGAGAACAAGAGATACGATGCAGACATCAGGGCTTATAACATCGTACTTCAGGGTTTACCTAAGGACATTTACAAGCTGATTAATCACAACACTGAAGCTAAGGCAGTTTGGGATAATGTCAAGATGCTTCTCTCAGGTTCTGAACTAACCAAGGAAGACAGAGAATCACAACTGTATGATGAATTTGAGCATTTTAAGATGAAACCAGAAGAAAGTGTCTATGAATATTATGTGAGATTCCACAAGCTTGTAAATGACATGAGGAACATCAAAATGACCATGCCAAATATTCAGTTGAACTCAAAGTTTGTGAACAACATGAATCCCGAATGGCACAAATTTGTCACCTCTGTGAAGCTAACCAAAGGATTGAAGAACACTAACTATGAGCAACTGTATGCCTTCCTTCTTCAGAATGAGAGACATGCTATGTTTAAACGAAGGATTTTTGAACAGTTCAAATCTAAACAGGGAGTAACAAGTTGGAATTACCACCAAAGCTTCTCAAGTCATACAAACGCATTCCTGATCCAGCATATAAGCCTCCAGACTCAAACACACTCATGGAAAACTTCATCAATCAACTGTCTCTCATGGTTAGTCAAAATATGAATTCCACTCCACACACCAACAATAACCTTAGAACAGCATCCAATCCACACAATCAAGCTACTGTCAGAGATGGTAAGGTAGTGGTACAGAATGTGCAAGGAAGACGGTATGAACAAGGAATGATTGGAGCAGGTTATGGTAATACTGGAGTAGGTGGAGGATATGTGGCTAATCAGAATCGTGGAAGAACTGCCAATCAAGGGCAAGCAAAGCCAATCAAATGCTACAACTGTGGTGGTGAGGGACATATTGCGAGAAACTGCACATCTCCAAAACGTCCACAGAATGCAGAATACTTCAGAGACAAGATGTTGCTTGTGCAAGCTCAGGATAATGGAGCAGCTTTGGATGAAGAGGAGTTGTTTTTTCTTGCAGAAGGGAATGCTAAGACATATGATGCCGATGTAGATGAGCAGCCAATTCAGGAAATAGGTCAAAATCATCAAAATGCCTTTCAAGTAGCTGACTGTGATGCATTTGACTCTGATGTCGATGATGAACCTACTGCCCAGACAATCTTCATGGCTAGCATCTCACCTATGGTCTCTCCAAAGGTCTCTTCACCACAACAAGCTGGACCATCCAAAGAATCAATCATCTCAGAGGTATTAAAACTATACGATGAGGTGGATGAGCAAAAGATACATGATGAAGTACAATCTCTTGAAACTTATGAATCAGATATTGATAATGAGGGTAATAGTAATACTGTCCCATATGATCAATATGTGACACAAAGTGAAAGTGAGATTATACCAAGTGATGTATCTTATGCAGTCAATAATGACTATGTTTTTGATGAATACACTGCATGTGCCCCTGATGATTCTATTATCTCTGAACTGAATGCCTATAAAGAACAAGTTGCTATTTATGAACAACGTGCTAAGTTTGAGTTAACTAACCATGAGCAGGAAATGGATGAACAACGTACAATTATTAGAAAAAGTAATTTTAGAGAAGAAGTGTTAAAACAATAGTTAAACTCCTTGCAAGAAAAGCTTTCTAAAACTGTTAACCAAAAGCAAGAGCTTTAAGATAATGTTAAAGTGCTTAAACAAGAATTCAATGCTAAGGAATCAAAACTTTTGAATGATTTTTATAATCTAAAAACTTTGAAAAACAAACTTGAAAATAAGTTTTACGTACAAGAGAACACCATTCAGACTGCTCCCATGATCACTAAGCATAGAGTCTTAAGCGATAAGCACAATATTCCCCTTGTAGAGGAACCAAATCCCGAGTATTGCAAAAGAGCTAAAGCTTTCCACAAGATTGTATATGATGGTAATGAGATCCTTAAGCCTAGGCAAACACCTTCATGTATTGGAAGCAGGGAAGAGGATAGAAAATTAGAAGATGCCTCTAGGGAGAAAATGGATAAGAAACTAGAAGATCCTAAGTGTAAAAAGAATAACATAACGATCAAACCCCATGATTACACAAAAGAAAATTGGACCTCCCTGAACAGGTTTAAGCCTCAAACTCAATTAACCACATAACAAATTTTTTGGAAGAAAGACATGGATAAGCAAAAAGCAAACGTACTTGTTGAAACAAACACTCCCCTTAGGAAAGTGCCTGCAGCTACTGTGTATCCTCCGAAATACACCAATGCATTTAGTTCCTAGAACTATTGCCATTAATAGCAAGACCTTAATCAGCCTATATGTTGTTTATCAACTATTCGTTGATTTTGAGAAGACATGTAAGAAGAGAATCACACCTACAGGGATAACTGAAGGGGAAAGGGGTTTTGAGCAAACTAAAGAATGCTATTTAACTGAGGTCATGCCTTTCTTTAAACAATTAAAAGGTCAATTTGAAAGTCTTCAAAAGGGGATAAACTCGGATATTAAAGAAATGGAAAAGGAATTTGATGCAATGATTGTTGAAGTCAATGATTATGAACGGGAACTCAAATATAATGAAATTGAAAGGAAGAATTTGCATATCCTAAATGAGAACTTAGTATTAAGTTGTATGGCTCAAGATGTGTTTTATACTGTTACTAAGGATTCTATTACCGCTTCTTGATTTCATGAATTAACTGTTGCTTTGAAAGTCTCCCATGATCGTGTCTTTGAGCTTGAAAACAAAAACTCAGAACTAAATGAGAAAATTGATCAGGATGATCACGATAATTTGGTAAAACACTTTTCTAAGCTAGAAATTGAACATTTTGATTTGCAACTAAAATATCAACATCTCAAGGAAAATGTCAAAACCTCAAACATCAAGACATCCTCAAATGTTCCAGAGTTTGATGTACTTTTTGAAATAAACAAACGTGACGAACAGATTCAAGCTCATTATAACACGATCAGAAAGTTGAAAGCCCAAATTTGACAATTAAAGGGTGAAAAGAACAACATGGCTGGCTCCTAAATGCCTCCTCCTTTAGATTCTCAGGGTTCTCAAACTTTTCATCTTCAAAACTTGGTTAATGGTTTACAAAAGGAAAATGAGAGTTTTCTAGAAGAAAATGAAAAAGTTAAACGACACTTTAAAGAGTTATATGATTCAATGAAAGCCACTCATGACAAGAACAACGAAAAAATAACGTCTTTACAAAAGGAAATTGAGAATCTGAAGAGTTAGGAAAAAGGGAAAATGCCACTTGTCTTTAATGAGAATGTTGCATCAAAGTCATCTGCAGACTGCAAATATACTGTGACTGTTAAATACATTCCTCCTCATCTTAGAAATAACAAACTTGTGTTTCATAACTATTTTGCTTACCTTAAGGATAGTCTAGAATGTCTCCGTGAGATTGTAGAAGAGGATTTCATAAATAAACCACTTGATAGAGAAATTAGGTTTGCTTGTATTCAGGCCAAACGATCTCAAGAGCTGTTAGAATGTTTAATAGCAACATGTCCTAAATCCTTAGGTGCAAAAGATAAAGCTGTGATGCCTTGTTCTATGCCTAGTTCCAAGCATGTAACCCATTCTATGCCCAGTATTAAGATAGTGAACTCTAAAGTGCCTTCAACTAGTTCTGATCCATGCACGTCTAGTTCAGGAATGCAAAAAGTAGCCCAACCAACTAATGTTCCCATACTTCCATCTACAGGAGTAATCAGTGACATAAAAGCAAGCAGGGTCAAAGCCTCCAGGCAATACAAAGCAAGATAGGACCTCGCAAGCTAAGAATGTGCATTGGAAGAGAGTAGAAGACCACCCTAGAAACACTAAGTTTGAGTTGAATAAAACAAATCGTGTTGATTCTAGTATTAGCTATAAGCGTACTATAATTAATTCGAATTCTGCTACTATCTGCAAACCATGTAATGATGACTGCTTGATTTCTGTTACTAATCATGAATGTGGTGTGAATGATTTGATTAATGCTTTTAAATGCCTAGTTATAATTGTTAATGTTAAAAATCAAGCTAAGAAGGCTAAAAGGCAAAGGCGAAAGAAAGTTAGAAAACATTGGAAACCCACAGGAAGAAAATTTAGTAATATAGGTTATCAATGGATACCTACTGGCCGTAAGTTTAATCTTAATGAGTTTTGCCCTAAATTTGCTAAGTCAATGCCCATTAGAAAATGGATGCCTACTGGTAGAACTATTCCTTTAAGAAGTGAAAATACTTTGAATAGGTCAAATACGGACACTAGCACTGCATCTATTCCTGATGATTCCATTGTTTCTACTTCCGATGTGGGAGTTCCAATCACTTTTACTAACCAAATGGAAACCATTCTTGCATGGGGATCCCAATTATCCAGTTATCCATTCTTGTCTGTGTTCAACTGCAGATCGTTCAAATCGTTCTGTGGTACCTGGACTCAGGCTGTTCCAAGCATATGACTGGAGATCGCTCGCGGCTCATGAACTTTGTGAGTAAATTCATCAGGACTGTTAGATTCGGGAACGACCATTTTGGAGCAATTATGGGTTATGGAGACTAGGTTGTTGGTAATAGTGTAATCTCCAGGGTATATTATGTTGAAGGTCTTGGTCATAACTTGTTTTCTATTGGTCAATTCTGTGATTCCGATATAGAAGTGGCATTTAGAAAACATACTTATTTCGTTAGAGAACTTGATGGTGTGGAACTGTTAAGAGGAACTCGTGGTTCAAATCTATACACCATCTCTATCGAAGACATGATGAAGTCTTCTCCAATCTGCTTGTTGTCAAAGGCTTCAAAAACAAAATCATGGTTATGGCATCGTCGTCTCAATCACTTGAACTTCAGCACCATTAATAATCTTTCCAGAAAGGATCTTGTAAGAGGCTTACCCAGATTAAAGTATGAAAAAGATCATCTTTTTTCAGCATGCCAATTGGGATAAAGCAAAAAATATGCCCACAAACCCAAACCCACAAACCCAGTAATGGAAGTTCTGCATACCCTTCATATGGATTTGTGCGGACCAATGAGAGTGCAAACGATAAATGGGAAGAAATATATTTTAGTCATAGTTTATGACTACTCTCGATTTACTTGGGTAAAGTTTTTGAGGACAAAGGATGAAACTCTAGATGTCATCTTCAAACTTATCAAGCAGCTTCAGGTTCGACTTAACAATATGGTTAGAATTGTTCAAACAGACAATGGCACAGAGTTCGTTAACAAAGACTTAAGTCAATTTTATGAAAGTGTTGGAATCAGTCATCAAAGAAGTGTTCCACGAACTCCTCAACAGAACGATGTAGTTGAAAGACGAAATCGAACTCTTGTGGAAGCTACAAGAACAATGCTAATTTATTCAAAGGTTCCAATGTTTTTCTGGGCTGAAGCCATTGCCACTGCTTGCTACACCCAAAATTGTTCCCTCATACATATATCTCATGGAAAAACTCCATACGAACTTGTCCATAAACGAAAACCTGATCTCTCCTACCTTCGTGTGTTTGGTGCGTTGTGCTATCCAATGAATGACGGTCAAGATTTAGGTAAATTAAGAGCTGAGGCGGACATTGGAGTTTTTGTTGGTTATGCATCAAACAAGAAGGGTTACCAAATCTCCAACAAAAGAACTCGAGATATCATGGAAACTATTCACGTCACGTTCGATGAGCTGTCCGGGCAAATGCCTCCAGGACAATCCAGTTCTGGACCCGCATCTCAACCTTCATCAAGTAGTCCCATCAGTTCTACTCTAGTACTAAATCCCTCACCAGCAACTCCTTATGTACCTCTTTCGGACAATGATTTAAAGAAATTGTTTGATCCAATGTTTGATGAACACTATGAGCCAATTGCTAATGATCTGTCAATTCCATCAACAGAGGCTGCTCCTATCCCTGTCATTGTAGTTAACCCTTCAGTTTCTATTTCATTAAGTCAAGAAGCGCCTGCTGCTGATCACTCTGTCTCATCAACAAATCATCAATCATCGAGTGTACATCATGGAATTGTGTATGGCACCTATGATGGAGATAATCCCTTTGCTACTCCTGAAGATGCCCCCTTTGAAAACATATTTGCTCCTGAATCATCATCAGAACCATCTTCATCAGGGGAATTCAACTCTGCTACTTCAGTTCCTAAAAAACAACCACACGAACACCTTAGAAAATGGACACATGATCATCCATTGGACAACATCATTGGAAATACCTCTCGTCCAATATCCACTCGTAAACAACTTGCAACTGATGCCTTATGGTGCTTCTTCAACTCCGTACTATCCAAGGTCTAACCTAAAGACGTTAAAAATGCCATGAATGAAGACAACTGGTTCAATGCCATGCAAGAAGAAATTCATGAGTTTGATCGACTAGATGTATGGGAATTAGTACTTGCTCCTGACTGTGCTATGATCATTGCTCTAAAGTGGATCTTCAAAGTAAAACTTGATGAGCATGGTGATGTATTAAAGAACAAGGCTCGATTGGTTGCAAAAGGATACCGTCAAGAGGAGGGTATTGACTTTGAAGAATCATTTGCTCCAGTTGCTCGTATCGAGGCAATCAGAATCTTCTTGGCTAATGCTGCAAGTAAGAACATGGTAGTCTATCAGATGGATGTAAAGACGGCTTTTCTTAACGGAGATCTTAAAGAAGTCGTATACGTCAGCCAACCTGAAGGTTTTGTGAATACAGAGCATCCTACTTATGTCTATCGCTTGAAGAAGGCTCTTTATGGTTTGAAGCAAGCTCCAAGGGCATGGTATGATACGCTATCAAAGTTTCTTCTGTCTACTGGATTCAGCAAAGGAGCAGTTGATCTGACATTGTTCACCAGAAAGTCAGGCAAACATTTAATTCACGTTCAAATTTATGTTGATGATATTATTTTTGCCTCGACTGACCCCAATGAATGTGACCGTTTTTCTAAGGAGATGGGCTCCAAATTTTAAATGTCAATGATAGGACAAATGTCATTTTTCTTGGGATTACAAATTTCACAAAGTCCCGGAGGCATTTTTATAAATCAATCTAAATATGCAAATGAGATTTTAAAGAAATTTGGATTTGATTCTTGTGGCCCTGTTGACACTCCCATGATAGAGCGTACTAAACTGGATGAGGACCACTCAGGGATCATGGTAGATCAAACGAAATATCGTAGTATGATTGGATCCCTGATGTACCTTACTGCCAGCAGACCAGACATTCTGTTCGATGTATGCATGTGTGCTAGATACTAGGCTAAGCCTACTAAAAAGCACCTTGAAGTGGTTAAACGGGTCTTTCGGTATCTCCAAGGAATCATCAATATGGGACTTTGGTACCCGAAGGACACCGGTATGTCACTAACAGCCTACGCAGATGTTGACCATGTAGGATGTCAAGATACACGTCGAATCACGTCTGGAGGTGCTCAGTTTTTGGGTGATAAGCTTGTGACCTGGTCTTCAAAGAAACAAATGAGTACTTCTATATCTTCTACAGAGGCTGAATACATAGCCATGTCATCTTGTTGTGCTCAAATCCTATGGATGAGATCCCAATTATCTGACTATGGCTTTGAATTCAACAAAATCCCTCTGTATTGTGATAACAAAAGTGCCATTGCTCTCTCATGCAACAACGTTCAACATTCAAGAGCAAATCATATCGACATTCGACATCATTTTATCAGGGAGCAAGTGGAGAACGGTGTGGTGGAACTCTATTTTGTGAGGACTGAATACAAGTTAGCAGACATCTTCACCAAAGCTCTTCCTAGAGAACGTTTTGAGTTTATCCTCCCACGACTTGGTCTAAAGAGTCTACAACCGGAAACACTCAAACGTCTTCAAGAGAAATACGAGGAGTAAATGGTTTTTCTTCATCCATCTCTTGTAAATAGTTATTTAAAAAGCAAAATACAAAATTACAAAACCAACAAAAAACAAATAGAAAAATATAAAACTTTCAAAAAATTTCAAAAATATTGTCATTTTGTCATGTTTTTCTTGATTCGATAATATCTACGGTCTTTGTGCTGTCATTCAAAGAGTGACACAGGTCTTTAGATGTTGTTCGAATGTACATAAAAAAAAAAGAAAAAAGAAAAAAAGAAAAGAGAGAACGTGAAACAAAGGCTTATAGTCATTTCAGTCTATAACCCGTTTTTAAAGAAAGAACAGAGCATTGCTCTATCTTATTTTTCACATCTCATGCTCTGATTCTAAAAGCAAATGTTTGTCACTAAAACGACAAATATTCCCTTCACAAGTATTTTTCCTTCTAAAAATTCTTCTGAAAAATATTTGTTATCTAATTGAAAACTAATAACAATAACACATTCTCAATTTTTGAAAATCATCTGGACTTGACATTGGTCAAAATCTCTATCTCTCAATCAACAACTTATGTCATTGATTGAGGGGGAGAATGATTTCATTTAAATCAAAAGGTTATTTGTCATACAACTGGTTCAGACCAAGGTTTATGTCATGTTTTCAAAAGATACTCAAGCATGTTTTTGGAGTTTAAAGTCTCAGCTTTTATCCTTATCGGTTAAATGCTTTCATAAGCAAATCACAATTCTTCTCAAAAGCTTTCAAAATCAATTTAAATCTACAAGAGATCGCAAATCTCAAATGATTTGAAAATTGTAGTCGGGGGAGAATTTGTGATTTAAATTGGATTTAAACTGATAATTCGATAAATGGTTTTATGATGATTTACAAGCTTTCCTCCCCACATGTGCCAAACGATTTTAAATTTAACATGCACATGTTGAGGGGGAGCATCTATTTCAAACCAAAAAGGATTGAAATGTGATTGATTTGTTTCAATGTGCAGGTGTTCCCTATTATGTGCAAAACACTTTCAAATCTCTATGCACATATTGAGGGGGAGCAATTTTTTGAAAACCACATCCTTTCCAAAAATACCCTTAACAAAGTATGAAAAATGTTAATTTTGATCAGGAAAGTGATGTTGATATCTTTTAGAAAATGGTAATCAAAGAAGTGAATCCTTCCTCTTGCCTCCATGTGCCAAAACGATTTCAAATACATGATGCACATGTTGAGGGGGAGCTCTTTTTCTAAAAATATCAAAAACAATTCAGGTACAAAATGCTTTGATAATATATCACAAGTATCTGGATTGATTCTCAAAAGGTTTTCAATTGGTTCCAATACCGACAAATTATTCAACCTTAGGGCAGAAACCGGGTTCAATACATATGCTACTGATTATTACTAAGGTAACACCGGTATTGAAGACAAGACGTCATGGACCCAGTGACGCACTGCACTACAACTTCCCAAGCTACTCAAGTTTCTCTTAAAAGGGACTTGTTTCATTCTCACGGGGAACCTACATAATCTATCGACTTTCTCTTAGAGACTGTTGATATTGAAGAAAGAGACCCTCTCCCTAGTCTCCGGCATAGGATCCAAATGTGCACAATTGAGTCTACAGCCACGAGATCATCTAATAAATCTCTTTAGGTCACTGTCAATGAAGACTCTCTGTTCCACACTTTGTGGAAAGAGAGATTATATCTTAAGAGTCCTACGCATTATCCTTGTGGTATTGCCAGAACATCTGAGTGATATGTAAACATATTCACGATGAAGATGGAAAGCCTTCTAGAGCCAACATCAAACAAGCTCTTGGTAGGTGGCATGTGAGATCTATCCAATGGATCAACCATGTGACAACTGAACAAAAACAATGGGGCGATTCAAACTTATGAATCAATCCTGGTTCAGGTTATGGATTGACGGATACCTTTGAAAAACCGGTCGTTGTGCTTAAAAATTCTTTTCTTTAGCATATCGACTGTGTATTAATATTTCAAATATAAAAGGTGTTTATGATTGATAATTGATTTTTCTCAAAAACCCTCGTTGTCACTACAAGAAAAGTGGCTTTTTAGGACCCCCATAAGCGTCATAAAATGGTACTTTTTAGGACCTTTCATTTAATAGGACCAAGGATGAAAGCGTTTCATGTAAGGCGGTTGTAATAGGTCCAAAGCGTCCTAACCCTTATGAAACCAATTTTATGGTCATATTATATGTCTATGAACAACACAAATAGCGTCCTAATAAAACCATATTAGGACACTTTTACAATGTTTTAACATGTGATTACCTACTTTTAATCTTTTGAGACACATAAAAACGTCCTTAAAAGTATTGTTAGGACGCTTATGATGTAACATCATAGCTATTTTAGCAACCAAGAAAAGGGTACTAATAACTCAAATAAGATTATGATACCAATTTTATGGTCGCATTTTTGGTCTATAAACAACACAAATAACGTCCTAATAAAAACATATTAGGACACTTTTCCAATGTTCTAACATGTGGTAACCTACTTTTAATCTTTTGATACACATACAAGCGTCCTTTAATGTTAATTCTTAAGACGGTTATCATATACCATTATAGTTACTTTAACACCAAGAAAAGGGTCCTAATATCCCAAATACGATTATGAAACCAAATTTATGGTCGCATAATATGTCTATGAACAACCAAATAACGTCCTAATAACAACATATTAGGACACTTTTACAATGTGACTTGTTGCTAAATTAAAAATAACATTTATTCATATTTTCGAAAGCCTGTATAGATATGTAAATACCAATATACTGTATAAACCAATTTACATAATTTACACACAAAAAATATGGGAACCAATACACTATTTATTCCATAATCATAAATGTACTTAACAATTACATTCTAAATTGATATTCTACTAGACACCAACAAATTATACCCAGCCTAATAAATGTAGCACACTAAACATGTTCTAAGACATATAAGTTAAGAGGAAACAAGTAAGTCTATCGAAAACTAAGAACTCGGCTGTTGCATAAGCTTCCAAAATCTGCAAATTCGATCAAACATCCACTATCTATCCAGGTAAATAGGTAAATATTTCAGGTTTAACTCTGTACCTACAAGAAAAAAAATACAACGGTGAGACACTCGTGGCTGACAATAAATGAGTAATACTTATCCTAGATAAGCGAAAAGCTAACCTTGTATTGTAGCTCACCCTTGGTGTTGGAGTTAACTGAAAACGTATGCTACGAATCAATGTTATAAACTGAAAGAAGTAAAAAAGTACTCTTAATACTTATACACTTCAATAAATCAATTCAATATTAAGAATACATAGTTTAAAAAGACATCCAAACAAAATTAATGGGAGAGTTCAAGAAGATAATGCATTAAACATTAGAGAGTTTGACTTATGGAAAAATATGCACAGTATACTATCAAGCCAAAAAATAATATGTACAAATCCAATAGATAACATGACATAGATTACAAGTTTAAGACACCCGAAACGCACTCGTCCCTTGTTACTTTTTCCGCCACTTACTCTTATTGATTAGAGGTGGTTTAAAGTGATCAAAGAACATGTATCATCAAAGAACACTACCTAAATCAATAACACCATACCTTTAATACCAAAAAACAATCAACCTACAAAGAAGCATGCTCCTTTACTGGTCCAACAGATAAACACTAATGACTAATCTAATGAGATATATCATTCAACCATATTAGTAATAAAAAAATACAAAAAGATGCAACATTAGTAATAAAAAACAAATATAAAGAGACCAACAACTTCACAAAAACAAGCAAGAGCACCAAATCAAAGCAGCAACAATCACAAAACACTCATAAAGATGTTGAGAAACAAAATGAACAAAAACCCATCTCGCATCTAAAACAAATCGAAGTCTTTCAATACAAAACACTCCATTTAACAATTACAAAAACCAAAGTAATTAGATAGAAGATACCAAACCTAGTCTCTGGACCAACAGAGATCGATGAGAATGAACAGAGACGCAAGCCCACCAAGTTTCACTGAAATACCAATTAAACAATTTTGCTAATTAACAAAACAATTTTGCTTTGAGGTTTTGGATCTGAAAAAAATAGAAAAGAATAAGCCGAACAAATCTTTCATGACAAAAACATAAGGCATGAATGTATTGAGCGAACAGTCGATGATGGAAAAGGAGGAACAATGATGACCGATGATGGATGAATGAGCCCGATCTGTGAGAGGCGGCTGTGCGTGGTATATGGATAGAAACAAGTAGGGTTTCATAATAAGTACTTATATTTTCTTTTTAGTTTTTGGTTTAATTCAATTTTCGTTCAAGTTTTTTAGGGGAAAGTAGTCAAAAATTTTGGGGGGAGTGAAATTTTTAGTTTATGCAGGAACTAAATATTGATTTTAGGCTGAAATTATTTTTAATAATTAGTTGGATACCCGCGCACAGCAGCGGCGATAAATATAGTTATATAATAAATATATTAAATGAATTGTTAACCGAAATCTCCCCGTAATTCCCTACGCGCTTAGTTAATTCATTTCACAACACTCCAAATGTATATTTGTTAGTTGTGTGTGTTTGTTTGGGTGTTTCGTATCTTTCCCGTGACATCATTATTCCCGCATATAAAACTACTTTCACAATCTCTTACCCGTCAAACACTCTTCCAAAAGTAAATGATTTTGATACATCAAGTTTGTATTGAAGTTAAAGTTATAAAAATTTGAATCAAAATAAAATAAACATACTAAAAATGTAAAAACTAAAAAGTCATAAAAATATGTTAAAATGGATGTTGAATTAAAGAGCACAAAATTTTAGAAAATATGGTAAAATTAGATCATAAAAAAATTAAACGAATAAAAATAGTCCCTGTTTTTATGTATATTGAATTGGTTAGAGGTGGTTTCGATGGAACAATGGATATTGAATTGGTTAGAGGTGGTTTCGATGGAACCGTTGTGGACAAAAATGACTTAGTTATTGCCGATGAAGAAGATCCAGTTGAAGAAGCTTAATGATTTCAATTAGCTAAATAATAATAGTCCCTGTTTTTATGTAAAATTAGTTGTTAAGAATCAATGACAATCCTCATTACTGTTTGTATAACTCTTTCTTATACATTTCTTATTTAAATTTAGGTAATTTTAACTTTTTATCTTCTTGTTATTTATATTTTCACTTTGAGATCTCAAAACAACCCTGCTTAAGGGGTGTTTGGCTCAAATGGGTCAAACGGGTCAATATGGCTTATCACTGTTTGGCTCAAATGCCCATATTAAGAGCTTAATTTCTGCTTATTCACTGTTGTTTCTCTTCTATTTTTTGTTTCCTTTAGTAGCTTGTACTACTGACTAGAGAATTCTTAGCTTAATTGGGATTCTAGATCTTATCTTGTTGCTTTAATTTGGTCTGCTAATCACCCCATTAGGACTGAGATGCCCTGCACTCAGTCATTTTTGTTTTTTAATCAAGCCTAGTTTATTTTGTGAGTGCAATTCTGGCTTAGTATAGTACAGCAATAATGTGCCAAATTAACCATTATCATTGATAGATAAGGACAATACAAAGACAGATAACCCATACATAACTTCCAAAAGATTGAGACATGTAACAATACAAAGACAGATAACAAGTGTCCTATTATGGTGTATCAAGTTTTGATACCCAAGTATCAAGTGTCATACTAACTAATGTTTAAATAAAACTTTTGTAAATAAGCGTTCTAAAAAACTGATGTTTTATGACTCAAATAAAGGAGTGTTCTATTATGGCGTAGGATAATAAAACCACAACAAATAAGCGTACTATAAAGGTTAATGTTAAAAGACACAGTTGTCAAGGGTCCTGTTAATTTTTTTTTAAATAAAACTTTTGCAATTAAGCGTTCTATAAAACTGAATAAGCGTTATAAAAAGCGGATGTTTTACGACTCTAAAAAGATGTGCTATATTGTGGTGTATCATATACAAACCATTATGAATAAGCGTTCTATAAAGGTTAACGTTATAAGACGCTATTGTCAAGGGTCCTATTCACTTTTCTTATAAAAAAAACGTTTGCGAATAAGTGTTCCATAAAACCGATGTTTTATGACTCAAATATCAAGTGTCTTATGATGGTGTATCAATCTATGGGACCCAAGTGTCAACTGTCATATTAAGTTATGTTTTAATAATACGTTTACGAATAAGCGTTTTAAATAATTAATGTTTTATGACTTATATATCAAGTGTCCTATTATGGTATATTGTAATAAAACCATAATTAATATGCATCCTTTAAGGGTCTTATTAAGTTTTGTTATAATAAAACTTTTTCAAATAATCGTTTTAAAAAAATGATGTTATAAAACCATTGTACATAAGCGTCCTATAAATGTTAACGTTATAATACCCACGTGTCAAAGGTCCTATTAAATTTTGCTATAATAAAACTTTTTGTGAATAAGCGTTTTAACTAACTGATGTCTTATGACTCAAAACTCAAGTGTCCTATTATGGTTTATTATAATACAACCATAATGAATAAACGTCTTATAAAGGTAATTTATTAGGATCCATATTTTAAGTGTCATATTAAGTTATATGATAATAGGACCCCAAATCATCGACCATCCTATTATATACCTTTTTAGGACATCGCCTAAGTAGCAAATATTTAAAAAGGACCCTAAACGCTCATATGTCCTATTAAACAGTTTTTTAGGACTCCATTATCATACCGTCCCACACAAAGGGTCCTAAAAAGCCACTTTTGTTGTAGTGTGTATTGCAAAAACACTTTATTGAGCAGTACTCAATTGTTTTCAAATCTCTTTTCATCAATCAGTGAATCTCAAATTCGCTGGTTCACTCACTCCGTGTTGTCTTCTTTGAGACGTTCCAGTTTGAGAACAGCTAGAGCAGCTGCGAAACCCTGTCAAGGAGATTCTTCGGAATTATACCTGATCACAGGCAGTACTTGTACTGATCAACGGGGAACCGTGGGCTGTGTACCTCAATTCAAAGAAAGTGATCAAAGACACTTCCGTGCGCTTTATTGCTAACTGTTGTATGCAGGTACGCCTGACGTGTACAACTGATCAGAATGGAGAGGTCAATCCATAGCCGCATGCTCACACAACACATTCATTTCTAAAGAAATCATGATAAGTGCATCAACGACTCTGATATTTTTACTCCATGCTTCTGCTACGCTGCTGCAAATATCATGAATTAACTAAAGCTTCCGCTACTTTGATGAGAAGATATCGTGATCCAGAATGTGAGCATGTCGGTCCAAAAGTCACAACACCACAATGGAAGAGTCAGAGATTCATGTTAAGCTGATGATCTCAATGCTGGCTCAAAACTCATTATCACGTGGATCAGTTAAAGACCTCCACTTGGATTAACCAAACATGCAAAAATGAAGAATCAATGACTACGGGCTTCAAAGCAAAGAACTTTAACAAGAATCCAAGAACAATCTTAATGTAATATCTGTTTGTATTTAATGTAATTTGAGGTGACCTACCTTAGGGGGAGATTGTTAGGATTTAGTAAATCCAGTTATTAAAGTGTCGGTCACCTCAAGTATATGTAATCGTTAGAAAGCTCGTAGTCGTAGTTATTTAATGTTAGGAAGTATTTAGTTAAGTAACACTGTGGAGGACGGATGGGTCTTTACCCACTGTATGCCTGATCCACAGCCTGTAAGTGGCGTTTATGTAAGAAACTATAAATACCCTCTACCTCACAAGGTAGAGGGTTGGAGCTCATAATAATACTTTTACTTTCTCTCACTAAGTTCCCAAACCTCTAACTATTTCTCTCTCTAAAAACCTCAAGCTATACGCCTATTTGTAATCATGATTTGATGTGTTTGTAAAATCCAATATGTTACAATCTTTGTTTCCTTGATACATATCTCATTTTGATATTAACATCATTTGTTACATCACCATTGCTGTATTTTGCTTACAGTCAGACGGACCCCTCCAAGGAGGGAACCGTGGGATCCGTGCAATAGAAGACTTGTCTTCTACTAACTTGAATCTTATTTGCAGGAAATTATGCTTTATATACTTGTTTTCTAACTTTTGTTTTGTAGATTTTCAATACACACATGAAGACTTTGACACCATAAGCTAGGGGAGTTTCGTGTCAAAGCGATACATTGCAAAATCATTTGCAATATATTTCACATTAGGATTACATTTCATCATGTCCCCTTGCAAAGTTGCAATCATCAAGGGGGAGCACAATCGTCACAAAGACGAAACCATTTGCAAACATAGTTGCAATGCACTAGTTTAGTATTTCTTCTTACTTAACGCCCTCACAAAGGGATGGACTCGTCAAGGGGGAGCTGAGATGAGAACACTTTCCGTCACTTGCTCTCTATACTTTTATTTTCTTTATTTTTACATGTTTCGACAAAAAGAGGGAGAAGAAAGTAAAAACTACAATTCAAATTTTTACGAATTTGAGTTTTTCCTTAAAATAATTTTATGTTTTGTCATCAACAAAAAGGAGGAGATTGTTAATACAAATAAGCAGTAAAAATGTTTATTTATATTTTACGGTCTTCTAATGTTTTGTCGATAAAAAACGTAAAATCATTTTAACGAAACAAATAAAATACGTAAATGTCTTGAGCAAATAGTTTACTAACACACTTACGTTTTCACATAAAACACTAAACAAGTATGTTGGGAATAATCTGTTACCACTGATAGCTGTGGAAGACACTGCTAAGTATTGCACTAGCAGTGGAAACGTATTACCACTGCTGACACAATATTACCACTGCTATTAGATAATTGTTAGGAAAACGTGTTTAGATAAGTATAGAAAAGATCTTGTGTATATTCTATAATGTTAGCTTTATACTTATCTTGTAAAGGACTCCTTGTACTATAAAAGGAGGTCCTAGGTCATTGTCTTAGGTACGAACTTACATACGTATCATTCACATAAGCTTCAAGGTGTAACCCTAGTGATAAGCAAGATCACTCGTATTATTCATTAATAATATTGGAGCTTAGTTTTGTGTTTAATCTGTGTTCACTTACAATACATCATATAATCTGTCTTCTAAGTATTACTAAGTAAATTCCGCGTGCTTATTAATATAATACAAAATATCACTGACACAAGGTGTGTGTTTAGATCCATCAAGTAGTATCAGAGCAAAGGTTCTGATATTTTGTTTTAGAAGATCCAAGGAATACGCTTAACCTACTCACTAAATGGAGATGGAAAACAACCAGTCCAACGCTTCTACTCCAAGACTTCCTAAGCTCAAACTTAATGAGTTTGAGATGTGGAGGATAATGATTGAGCAATATTTTCTCATTCAAGACTATGCTCTGTGGGAGATCATCTTAATTGGTGATTCTTTCAAGCCTGTGACTAGTACTCAGAAGGTTGGTGACACAGATGTTGTGACAGTTTCTGTGCCTGAGACTAATATTGAAAAAGCATTGAAGAAGAATGATCTAAAGGCTAGAAGTTTGTTACTGATGACTCTCCCTAGAGATCAGATCACAACTTTCAGCAAGTTCAAGACTGCTAAAGAACTTTTTGAAGAAATTTGCTCAGTGTTTGGTGGTAATGATGCTACAAAGAAGACACAAAAGACATTGTTGAAGCAAAGTTATGAAAACTTCTCTCCTTCAAGCAATGACTCACTTGATAGCATCTTCACCAAACTCCAGAAGATTGTGACACAACTGACTGTGTTTGGCATTGAGGTAGAAAAGGAAGACCTCAATTTGAAGTTTCTAAGAAGTTTGCCTTCAAAGTTTCAAACTAATGTTACAGTATGGGAAAACAAAGCAGATATTGAAACAATGAAGCTCAATGATCTTTACAACAACTTCAAACTCATTGAACAAAGATTGAAGAAGGCTGGGAAACTTGGTACAAGCTCAAGCAGCTTGGCTTTGATGTCAACCTCTGTTGACAGTGATGATTCTGAAGATGACAGTGATAATGATATTGCCACTGCTGGTTCTATAGTTTCCACTGGTAATGTTAGCGTTACCACTGCAGGTTCAAAGAAAAAGATTGCTGGTATTGGAGATCCTACCTTTTATGCTTTTATCTCCACTCAAGTTAATGGCTCTATATTAGCTCATGAAGACATAGGGCAAATTGATGAAGATGACTTGGAGGAGATGGACATTAAATGGTAAATAGCTCTTCTTAGCATGAGGGCTAGGAAATTCTACAAGAAAACTGGCAAGCCTATTCACATCAATGGTGGTGAAACTGCAGGCTTTGACAAAAAGAAAGTAGAGTGTTTCAATTGTCACAAGTTGGGGCATTTTGCTAGGGAATGCAGAAGACCAAGGATGAAGGACAACAGGTCTACTTGGTACAAGCAAAAGAAAGAACCAACTGTGGAAGAACCAAAGGCAATGTTGGCAATTGATGGTGTGAGCTATGATTGGAGTTTCATGGCTGATGAACAAGAGGAAGAACCTTCAGATGCTGCTCTTGTGTCTACTGAATTTGCTCTCATGGCTTTCTCTGACTCTGAGGTACAAAACTTTGAAAGTTGTTATAAAACATGTAGGGCTGCTAGAGAAGTTGAAAGGCTCAATGATCTATATTCTAATGAAAGACAAGAGTTGTATACTGCTAATTATACTATGTCAAACCTTAGGAGAGCTATAGCTGTATTAGAAAAACAAATAGAGCACTATAGAGAAAATGAGTCAAAATATAATGATGATATGATTCTTCTTAGAAGAGAGGTAGATCATAAGACAGATGTGAATGAGGCATACCAAGAAGAGCTTGAAAAACTTAAGAAGAAAAATGAAAATGTCAATTTAACTTTAGACACATGTTATTATCAGTCTAAGTCAATTGATAAAATTTGGAATGCTCAAATTATGAGTAAAGCTAAGTCAGGTATGGGTTATAATATTTTTCCTCCACCACTAAGGGGTGTTTATTCACCTCCAGGTATAGATTTAGCTCATACAGGTCTAGAAGACTTTCAGGAACCTATTCTTGAATATGGTCCTCGCAAAACTATGAAATGTGAGGAAGAGGTTAAGCATGAAACTGATGCTTTTGAAAGTGCTAGTGACTCATCAGTTGTTGATGAGAATGTTAAAAAGAATGTAGAGGCTTCTATCCCAAAAGTTGTTAATACTATTACAGAGGAACCTAGGAAACAAGCAAATAAACCTAGATCAACTGTAAGGTATGCTGAGATGTATAGGAACAAGCCTACAGCTCCTAGGGGTAACCAAAGGAGTTGGAATCATGTTAAATCTCAACAACTAGGTAGTGATTTTGTGATGTACAATAAAGCATGTTATATCTGTGGTAGTTTTGATCATTTACATGCTTATTGTGACTATCATGTTGGGAGAAGGGAAGTCCATGGGAATAAAAGGGTGGAGTCTAACAAGTTTCAAAATAATCTAATTCACACAGCAAAATGGTCCCAAGAGCAGTTCAATTAAGAAGTGGTCTTAAAACTCTTGCCACTGCAAAGACTGTTAACACTGCTCACCCTAAGTCACCTGTTACAAGTGCAAAATCCAAAACAACTTTTGCAAAATCTGCACAAACAGGGAAAAGAACTTTTCAAAATAAAAAGGTTCATTATAACCAACAGTGGGTACCTAAAACCAAACCAGCAGTTTCCATTGCTTATTCAAAAGTTCCCACTGAAAGGGTTGTAAACAAGAAAATGGGGGACATGGGCAATGCTGTGAAGGCCTCAGCACGTTGGGAATGGAAACCTAAAGGAATAACCTCATCAACCAATCCCAATGGTGTATCAATGACCTTTGATAGATATAACTATATTGATACACAAGGCAGATCCAAGTCAATCATGGCTTGGGTCCCCAAAAGAAACTAACTATTTACTTTAATGTGCAGGAACATCCAAGGACAAAAAGATCAGATCAAGGCTACACAGATAGTGGATGTTCAAGGCACATGACTGGCAACAAGTCCTATCTCTCTAATTTTGAACATTATGATGGACAGTTTGTCAGCTTTGGAGTAAAATGTTAAACACAACCAGAATGATGCAAGGAATTTAAATTAAAAGACATGGATTGTTATTCATATTTAACAAATCTGCACTCTAAGTACAGAGGTTACATCCATTGGGTACATACTACAAGCATCATAACATTAACTGGAAAATAGAACACATCATCAACCTACAAACTGATCACAAAAGCTTCACATACTATCCCAACCCAACCCTAGCCTAATCACCATCAACCACCTATGGCTTCTTTGGGAAGGCCCACTCTGGCATCACCTTAGGCGCCATACGCCTATCAATCACGCCATACACCTTAGGGCTTGCGAGCCCCATCACCACTACTCCAACAGATGGTAAGGATGATGAAGGTCCCTCTTGTGGTGGTGCTGTCAACAGTGGTGGAAAAGGAGGCATCTGCAGTTCTCCTGATGGAAGGATTCTTGCAAGGGGAAGCACATCCAAGACCCTTGAAGTAGTATCATCATTTGTGCTTTCATATGGGGAAATGTAGCTTGACATGGAGTCTGAGATATCTTCCTTGATAACAGCATCTTGTGACATTGGTTGAGTTGAAGAAGGACCAGCAGCAACAGAGTTAGCATCTGCATGAGTTCTTTTTCTTGATGTAACTGCTTTAAACACCACTCTTTTTGTTTTACCTGGATTATTCAGAATATAATGCCATGCTTCTTCATCCCAAAATCTATTCGATATTGAGCTGTCCGATGAGACATTGATTGGGTTTGAATTGCTCATGGTGATTTTTGGTAAAGTTTCTTTCGCCAGGGTATAGGTAAGAGAAGTGTTGATGTGTTAAAGAATGTGAGTATAATATTCTTAAATAGAGGATTAAGTTGGATTCAGTAAGTAAATGAGGGGAAGGTATAAGTTGTTGAGGAGTAAATGAATTCTTTGACTTTGGTGGAAGGATTAATAACTTGAAGTTGACATGTTGACTGGGTGGTTTAGTATTGGACTAACCACAGCCAGTAGAAATTTTTATCTACTTCTGGTTATTCTCTAACCTTAACAATGCTTTCAGTGTGTGATTTATGTTTATTATATAGGTATGAAAGATTTATTGCATACGATAGAGTTGTTATTGTTTAGTGCTTGTATTGTTAGTTATGCAGAGATTAAGTCTAACAGTGGCAACCATAATACAAGCAGTAGTAAAAGGTACTCTTACAGTGAAAAAATAAAACAGAGAAATTTCATTCATGATGAAGATTCATTACATTCAAAGTGAGAGTGCTCCTAACCCCATCAAAACATAAAAGATTAAAACCTAACACAACCTACATCATCATCTCACACATCAGCTACTCCATTGGCTTCTTGCCCTTGCCCACATAATCATGTTTGTTCTTCTGTGCTTTCTTCCTTTTGTTCTCAAAGGGTGACTTCATTCTTGGACAAGGAAGACCAAGAACTTGTGGAGGAGGCCTAGGTAGCATTGCAGGCTTCTTTGGAATGGATATCTGCTTCATGTTTGAGAGAGTTGTCTTCAATGCTTCTGTCAGAGCCTTTGGAAACTCTTTGGCCAAGGAATAGGTCTCATCATTATTCTCATCATCATCTGATGAGCTGGAGTAGAACTCAAGAGAAGGTGCAGGTTTGGCAGCAGGTACACGCTTGGTAGTTTCTTTAGTGTACTTCTTGGATGAAGTGCTTCCAGTCCATGGTGGAAAGTATCCAGCCCACCCTGATGCCTCTGAGGAAGACTCTGAAGCAATCACAAACTCTTCCTCTGAATCAGAGGAGATGTCAATGATGTTGGAAGGATTACTCATGATGATTTTTAAGGTTTTTGTGAGTTTGAATGTGTTTTGATAAAAACTACATAATGCCAAGTCTCTTTATATAGGCAAAGTCGGTCACAAGGGTTCATTAATGAATATATTTACTTTTCCCTATTTTGGTAGGTTAAAGAGTAAATATAGATATTATCGGATTGACTTTGGAAGATATTTTTAGATAGTGGCTTGGTTAAAAAGTAACTTTGGTTAAGAACCAGTTGGTTATTTCTACTTTTTGTATTATGCTAACACATACAGATATATAACAAATCTTGCCTGGGAGTTGATCTTAAAAGGTGTATAACTGAGATACACAACAAATGGTTATTGATTCACCATGTCTAATCCACATAAGAATCAACTAGTCCAGAGCAAACGGCTACTGGTAAAGACTTGACAAATCCGTTTATGGTTAATAGTTTACCAAAAACTATATGGTTATCAACTCACCATATTCTATCTGATTAAGAGTTGGCTAGTCCATAGCAAACGGCTCATGGTAAAGACATATCAAATCCGTTGATAGCTGGTAGTTTGCTAAAAACTATGATAAATGGCAGTCAAATTTTTAAATGTTTTTCTTTACCACTGCTCTTTGAAAATCTTTATGAAAAATTCCCACTGCTAGTTCACAGTTTCCACTGACAGTGTTATTTTTACCACTGTTGATCTAGCAGTTACAACTGTTGTGTCTGTAACAAAATTTTTACTAGCCGTTGAGAGTTAATTACTTTCCATATATAAGTAGGGTACATTTTTAGAAGATTCTCTACTTTCCTACTTATAATTTATCTACTTCAGATAAATCTTTTCCTTAGATAATCTTTCTTGCGCAAAACTCTAAAACCCTAACTGTTTATATATTTTCTCTCAATTGGCGAGTCCTTTATACAATTCATACTGACACAATCTCTTTTTCATCAAAAGATTCTATGGCACCTATCACTTTTGCAGATGAGCACAACTAAGTGGCCTACTTACAAAAGTCAAACGAGAAGAGTGGCCCTGTTTTTCACCAGATTGTGGACTTTCTTAACACTACCCATATAAGGTATGCTTTACTTTTAAATCCCACAATCTATATCTCTCAAATCAAACAGTTTTGGACTTCTGCTCAGTCCATAACACTTGAGAATAGAGATACACATGAAACAGTGGATGCTCTAAGAGCCACTGTGGATGGGGTAACCATTGATGTTACTGAGGCATTCTTGAGGAGAATTCTCCAATTGGATGATCTCAATGGTATCATCACATTACCTATGCCAGAAATACATGAAAATTAATCATCCATGGGGTATGATGCCACTGATAAAAAGGCTACTTTCAAAAAGAGTGGTTTTTGTCCCCATTGGAGATTTTTGATTCATACTCTTTTGCATTGCCTAAGTCCTAAGAAAACTTCTTATGAACAATTCAGTTCAACCATGGCTTACCCTTTGGTTTGTCTAGCTTTAGATAGGACTTTTAATTGGTCAAAATATATTTTTCAAAGTATGCAAGGCAATGTAAAGAGTTCAACAAAAATTTTAATGTATCCAAGGTTTGTGTAAGCAGTGCTAAATGAGTTTCAACTGCAACCCCACACTGGAGTTTACAAAATCCGTTGACTTAAGACTAAAGTTTTTCAAAATATGAATAAAGATGGCAATATGGATTTTACACCTCTCTTTCCTCAAATGCTTGCAAAGATTTCACAAGTACAAACTACACCCACAATCTATGTTCCACACATTGATTATACTCCACCAGTTTCTCACACCTATGAGAGGAGGCAAAAACAACCAACTCCTCCCATTACAACACATCATGTATCTGATCCTTTTGGTTTAGGCACAAGCAGTGGTGGTTCCAGGCTTCAATCTAGTTCAACTAGGGAGGAACCTGAACCAATGCTCTATGATTCACCTCTCCCAACATGTCACACAGTTGGAAGTGTTGAGGGCAGTGCGCAACCAATGGAATTGATGGAAATTTGTACAACATTAGCAAAGTAGGTTAAATCTCTTGAACAAGACTTGGCACAACTTAAGGAGCAGCATGCCAAGGATATTACATCTTTGAAAGAGGAGATTCAGACCTTGAAGGAAGAGTTGCAGGGGTTGAAAAAGAAACATAAAACTGTAAAGATAGTGATCTCATCTCCATCTTTACCTGATGATGGTGATTCAGCTGATTTTGATAAAGATTTGGGAACTTCTCCCAAACAGGGGAGGAAAACAGATGTTGGAACTCAGTGGAGGAAAATTGATTTTGAAGATGAAGGTGTTTCTAGTAAAGGTGCAGAGGAAGCTGATACTCAAGAAGAGCAACTAGAGCAAGATATTTTTAGTACTGCAACTGATGATTTTACCACTGATCAAATTTCCACTGCAGAGCCAAATATTCCCACTTCTGGACATGATATTGCCACTGCAAGTGAAGAAATTATTATAAAGAAGAAAGACAAAGGTAAAGATGTTATGCAAAGCAAGGAGCATAGAAGAAGAAAGGTTTCAAAGAAAGAACAAGTTCAGATTGCTCATGATGCTGAAGTTGCAAGAAATATTTTTTAAGAACAAGTTGCTGAGAAGAAAAAGATTGAAGAATTGGAGATTGCAAGCTTTATGGAGGCTAAAAGGCTGGATAGAATGGAAGATCCACTTTCCACTGTTCAACCTACAATATTCAGAGAGAATCCTCCAGAGTTCAGCTATGTACCTACTGAAGAAGAAATTGAGTTCTTGATTGCAAATGATCCAGTGATCAAGAAGAAGGTAATTGACCTTGTAGCAGATAAGTCTTTAACTGAAGAACAAAGAACAACTCAGTTAAAGGATTTTATTCAGATGAAGAATAATCAAGCACTTCAAGAGGTAATTGGTTCAGTCAGAAAAGGTCAAAAGAAACCAAGGCAACCAACTAAAGCACAAGTTATTGCATACATGAAGATTTATTGTTGCAATGTTGGTGGCTGGAAAAGACATCAATTCAAAGGAATGCCTGATGATAAAGTTGAAAGTATCTACTACAGAGTTCAAAGACAAGATAAAGATTTCATTCCAATGAACTCTGAAGAAGAAGCAAGAAGGTATCCTGATTTGAAGAGAAAGGCCAAAGACAGTGATTCTTAGACTGTTAAGAAGACAAAGTTTGCTGAAAAACAAGAAGTTCCAACTGAGAAATTCACTGAAGAACAGCTGACTGATATGATTGTTATTGAAGAAGAAGATTTTTATCCAGAACCACTGCAAGTCAGACATCCTATCATTGACTGGGAAGTGTTTACTGCTAGCAATTTTGCTCCATCATGGAAGATTACAAGGCTAGGTGGTGAAACTTCATCATTTATTCAATTTGAAGATCTCATCAAAGCTTTTGACAGAGATGATCTTGATACACTATGGAAGTTAGTTCAAGAAAGATTTGATGCTGAAGATCTCAAAGATATGAAGGAGATGCAGTTATGGGTTAGTCTTAGAAGGCTCTATGACCCAGATATTAATGATGATTTCTGAAAATTCTCATGTTCATGTCCTGGTACTAAATGGTTCTACTATGATTCATGTGAAGTTCATCATGTTTCTACAGCAAATGGAGTATATGCATTCATGCTTGCTGAGAAAGAATATCCACTCAGAGCTGGAACTCTCACTGTGATGTTGTGTACTACTATAAGAGTTCATGAAGATAGTGAGAAAGTCAGAGCATTGTTACACAGGCTTCAAGATCAATGTTCAAGAGCTATTCAGAATTTAAGGAAGAAGTGAAGTGTTTGGTAGAATTCCCCAAATCCTTGAAGTAGATGCAGATTGAATAAATTTGGTAGAATTCCCCAAATCCTTGAAGATGATGCAGATTGAATAAACTTATTGATTTGCAGAGAAATCATAAGTTTAGAGGAGGATTGTTGGGAATAATCTGTTACCACTGATAGCTGTGGAAGACACTGCTAAGTATTGCACTAGCAGTGGAAACGTGTTACCACTGCTGACACATTATTACCACTGCTATTAGATAATTGTTAGGAAAACGTGTTTAGATAAGTATAGAAAAAATCTTGTGTATATTCTATAATTTTAGCTTTATACTTATCTTGTAAATGACTCCTTGTACTATAAAAGGAGGTCCTAGGTCATTGTCTTAGGTACGAACTTACATACGTATCATTCACATAAGCTTCAAGGTGTAACCCTAGTGATAAGCAAGATCACTCGTATTATTCATTAATAATATTGGAGCTTAGTTTTGTGTTTAATCTGTGTTCACTTACAATACACCATATAATCCGTCTTCTAAGTATTACTAAGTAAATTCCGCGTGCTTATTAATATAATACAAAATATCACTGACACAAGGTGTGTGTTTAGATCCATCAAAGTAAAAGTGATTTTATGATTTAAGTAATACATATGTACAACAACGAGTGTTTACATATTGGGTAGATATATACATAACTAGCATGTATTATATAAATGGGTAGAAGTTTAAGTATTTGACCCATTGATATGTGCTTAAACACATATCTTTTCATTAATAAATCTGACCCAAAACAACCAAGAAAGATCCGTTTATTGCTAATATTTGTGGTTTTCTTGAGTTTGTGCTTGTGCAGGTACGGATATGCAAAAACACGCAAAAAGGAACCAAATCAGACGTAAATCCGAGCACGAGAGATCAAGAGAGTTTGAGCTGAGCCGGAAGGTCGGGATTATGCAATTTGGAAGATTTTTATTCTCTAAGGATGATTTTTGAAGTTTCAGTCAAGTTTGAAGAAATGTCAAGATTAGTCCCTGCACTTTCAGTATTTAGCAGAATAGATCCCTGAAGTTTCAGAATTTACAAGATTTCACCCTTGGATTATTTGAGATTGACATGATTGGCCCTTGATAAAGATTTTCAGAAAGTACATTTGTGGTCCCTGGATTTTCAGATTATTCACTTTTGGTCCCTTAAAGTTAACTTTGGTTTTATACTAAGTCCAAGTCCAAACCCATATATATCTCTCGGCCCAAATCCAATCCTTCAACCCGGTTCAAGCCCAAACCTTACCCGCCCAACCAACCCGGTTATTTTTACCTGGGTCAACACATTTATTACAAGTCAAACTTAATATAAAAATCCTGTTATTTACCTCGCGCCCAAATCTTCCCCAATCCTGGAATCCTTAGAACCCTAAATTACCCCTCAGTCAATTAAGCAAATTCACCACAATTAAGGGCAGATATGTACTTTACCCTGACACACTGACACATGGGGAATGCCATGTCACCCATCCGTGTGCTAAAGGCCACGTGCTGCTCTCTGATTGGAGGAAACAGGTCATCAATAGTGATCCAAGGGTTGTTATCAAGTGAAGATGCGTGGGATTTGATCTAATGGTGAAAACGAGCTCAGAAGAAGCACACATTGGGAATTCTAGATCCTTCTTAGGCTTGAGCTTAGCTATTTATAGACCTCTATTCGTTCACATTGTATTCATCTCATTTTCTTTTCTTCTCTCTAGTTTCAGTAGTTTAATTAGTAGTAATTTTCATTTTTAATGTTTTAAGTTTACTTGTAATTCGTATTTTGTACTCAAATGATTTAGTTTAATAAAATTCAAGTTTTCATTCTCAAGTTTTTGTTTAAGTTTTATGTCTTAAATCTGCTTATTATCATTGTTTTAAGCTTATTTCATTAGTATAATCCTGTTTTTAGCTAAACTCTTCATAAACTCAAAAATACAAAAAAATAAGAAAAAATAATTGAAAAATAAAAAATCATATTAGATCTGTTTTGTGGATTGAACCATCATTAAAATACTGTTTCATAAGGTTCATATAAGCTTTTATTAGCTTATTGTGAGCTTATTCTTCTTTTCATACTCAAATCACAAAAGAATCAGTTAACTATAGTTGCTACAATATCTGGTTATGTTCTGCTGGTGTTTGATCATGGATTGGTATGATGCAGTAGCTGTTTTGGGTTGAATCTGAGCTGGAATTGGAGTAGGTTAGGGGTTTGTTAGGATAGAGGTTCTATGTTTCATGATTGCAAGCCATAGTGGCTAGGAGACTTGTAAGTTCATCAATCTGTTTCATACATTTCACTGATTGAATATGTTGTTTGCATCTGATATTTAGTGATAATTATTACTTATTGATCTGTATTTAATGGCAGTTTAGTATAATCTAGTGGTAATTTGTTTTTAGTTCTCATATTAGTTGTTAAACTAGTGTTTGGATTGGCTTACAAAACTGTGGTTAGAGTTAGTTGATCAGATTTGAGTATTGATACATGATCATATAGGTATTTGATAGTGATCTCAAGTCTTAGTGATAGTAGTATTTCATCAAAAAGTCAAAACACTCTAAATCATTTTCAAATTGTTCACCTGTTGGAATTTTGAGATAGCAGTTGCTTGTCTTAGGTTCACATTTCATTAGATAAGCTTAATATAACTTTGTTTTAGCTAATAATATCATAATCAGTTCAATATTTTGGATCAAATCTGAGTTTGGTCAAACATTCATCACTGTTCTTAAAAGTCAAAATGGTGTAAAAGTCAGTTTTCCTCAGATCTTGCAGCAGTCTTACAGAGTTCATTTTAAAGAGTTAGAGTCTGAGATTTGGCTCATTTGTAGCTTGCCAGGTGTTCTTTAGAAATGCATAATCAGTTTTCACACATGCTCTTTTGATAAGCTTGTGTACAAGCTCAAACAGTAGGCATGATTCTCTATTTAGCTTAATTAGGCAGTTTGCATAGATCATTAGATAGGGCTTGTAGCTTGTTAAGATTAGGTGTTATTAGCTGCAATTAGCTTATTTTAGTACACATTAGCTTCAGTTACTGTTTGGTTGCTCATTTCATTGTTTATCTTAATCTCATTAGCTTATTTTAATATCAGTTACACTACAACTTTCATATTTTACACATAAGCTGCTGATTTCTTATTTTCCATAGGTTTAGATATTAATTTTAGAATTTTCCTGAGATTTTCGCAATTTTTGGTCACTATTTACTATTTTTCTTAATTAAAAGTAATTTTTAATCAATTTTTAATAGCTTTTATTGCAAATAATTGAGAAAAAGTTCCAAAAAAATAATTTTTCAATTTTCTCAATTTAAGAAAAATATAAAAAGCATAAAAAATATTTTTCCTTATTTTTCCACTTTTATTTGGTATTTTTCACAATTTAAATTAGATTAAAATAGTTTTAAATTCATAAAAAAATAGAAAATTAATCTGAAAAATAAAAAAATTAGTTTTAAAAAGTCTTTTGAGTTATTTAAGATTTTTAGAAAATAGTCTCATATTTTTCTCTTCGATTTTCATAATTTTAGTATTTTAAATTAGTTTTAATAGTTAAAAATTAGTTTTTTAAATTTTAATAAAATCAAGAAAAATCCTAAAAAAATAGTTTTAATTCTAAAGAAGTTTTATTATATCAATTCTAGAGTAAAAGTAATTTTAGGCATTTTTAGGGTATAATTTAGACGTAGTTGCATTTTAATTACGTTTTGTTAATTACGTTTCGTTTTAGTTAATTCGCACTTAGGATTTCCCGTAGAATATATTTCCTTAATTACTTTCCCCATTCCCGTAGTTTATTAAAATCAATCATTAATCCAAAACATCGAGCATTAAATTCCAAACCAAGAACGACGTTGGCAATTCACGCCTCGTTGGGAAACGATTCGGGTTGACTAATCCGTATACACGATCACACACGGGATTTGATTTATTATTCTTTTTCCTAAAGGAATTTGAATCTATCTTCGTGATTATTTTTGATATCGATATTGAGGTTTTATCCACACACATAACCCCTAAGCCTTCATTATCAAAGAATCAGTGTCCGAGCCGTTTTAAGTTTCTTACGGTTAGTCATTCACAAGTGGCTAGCTTGTGTGAGTAAACTTGACGTGTTTGTGGCATTGTGAAACCAATTTTTGGCGCCGCTGCCGGGGAGGTTGTGTCACGACAATATCGTTTGAGGTTTGACAATTAGTGACTCGAGATCCTTCATTCGTGAAGTTACTATTTTTCTATAAAATAAAAAAGTAAAGAAATATTTTCCTTTTTCTTTTGTATATATATATATCATATTAAAAATACAAAAAGATTTTCTCTTGTGTTTTTGCTAATAAATAGAAGACACCAATTATATAACATTCTCAACGGAGGTGTTATCATTATAAGTTCCCGAACTAAAGATCAAAAACTTGCCTTTGTGTCGCTTGTGAATTGATTTATCTCTATCGGATAAACAAACTGTGTGGTGGGTATAAGGACGGCCTGACATTAAATTGAGGCTGAAAAGAAGCGGGTTTTTAATAAGCTTCGCGCTGACCTACAAAGCTTCTCCGCTCGCTTGTGCGTTTGTCTTGTAGAGGTGATTTATTCACTTGGGATTATTGGTTAAGTTCACTGTGTTTTCGAATATCGGTCTCTTTTAATTGCCTTGGTTTTTAAGTGCATGCGCACTCGCTCTCAATCACGACGTAGACGTAATCAAAGAATAGACGTACCCGAGTTACGTACTATCGTTGAAGAACCCGTCATGGCAGACACTCGAACGATGAACGAGTTACTTCAAGCTCCCGTAGACGGTTACGGTGACGCTATCGTACTACCACCAATTAACACCGAAA
Source organism: Chrysanthemum seticuspe (assembly GCA_019973895.1). Lineage (NCBI taxonomy): Eukaryota > Viridiplantae > Streptophyta > Magnoliopsida > Asterales > Asteraceae > Chrysanthemum > Chrysanthemum seticuspe. The sequence continues at coordinate 351,005,517 of BPTQ01000007.1, read as the reverse complement.
ATTTTGAACTTAAAACAAATTTAATACAATTGGTGTCTAATAAACCTTTTTGTGGTTTAGATCGTGAGGAGCCCCACGCACACCTCCATTGGTTTAATCAAGTTGCTTCTACGATTAACTTTCGGGGCGTCTCTCATGAGTCGATTAAGTTGAGATTGTTTCCATTTTCCCTTGAGGGGGCAGCCCGGACTTGGCTCGAAAAAGAACCCCCTCAGTCGATTACAACATGGGAAGATCTTTCTAAGAAATTTGTGAACCAATTCTTTCCTCCGTCAAAAATAACAATGTTACGAAATCAAATCATAAATTTTCAACAAAAATTTGACGAGAATTTTGGAGAAGCATGGGATAGATTCAAGGAACTTTTGCGAAAATGCCCAAATCACGGTTTTACCGATCTCCATCAGATTGATACATTCTATAATGCTCTTACTCCGTCCGATCAAGATTCGCTTAACGCGGCCGCCGGTGGTAATATCTTGAGTCGTATGCCCACCGATATTAGAATGATTATCGAAAATAAGTCAAAAGTTTCTTCGTCTAGGAACCGACCGGTTGTTTCTAAGATCACTACGAACGACAACTACATTCAGAAGAGTGAGTTGAGTGGGCTGACTGATGCTATTAATTCTATGATGAGAGAGTTCAAGATTCATAAATCCGAACCAGTCAAAGCCGTTACTGAAACATGTGTTATTTGCGGTGGTCCTCATCCATACTATAATTGTCAAGCCACCGATGGCGATCTCCGAAATGCTTCTGTAGCCTCTGCTAATACGGTTCAAAATCAAAACCAAGGATACCGTGCCAACCAAATGGGACCACCCGGTTTTGCAACCGTTCCTCAACAAAACCAAAACCGTTATCAAAACCAATCTTACAATCAAAACCGAGGAGCCAATCTCAAGCATGGTAATCAAAACTACCAAGCTCCTCCACCTCAAGTTTACCAACAACCACCACCTCCTCAACAACAATATCAACAACCTTCTCATCAAGTTGCTCCGAACAACGAGTTCTTATCTTACATGAAGAGCTCCGATAACACCATTAAGAGCTTGCAGAATCAAATCACCAGCATCAGGAATGAATTTGCCACGAGTAACAAGCAGATAAGTGAAATGAAGAATATGATGGCTAATTTCTTTCAAGCCAATCAACCATCTACTTCTTGTTCTCAACCCTCGGGTTCTGGTTCTCTTCCAAGTAACACGATTCCTAACCCGAGAGGTGACATGAAAGCAATCACTACCCGAAGTGGTGTTGCTTACGATGGACCTACGGTTCCTACCACTAATTCTTCTTCTTCTCGTGTGGTAGACCGTGAGACCGGGGTGACAAAGGACCCGGTGCTTCCTACTAATAAAGGGAGTACTGTGAATGTCCAACCCACGGTTGTCTGAGATTCTGAGCCCGAAGATGCTCCCGTTAATGTAAAGAAAGCTAATCCGAAACCGTCTATCCCATATCCGTCCCGTCTTAAAGATCAAACTCTTCGTGAGAAGTCTAATCATCAAATGGAAACGTTTTTCCAAATCTTCAAAGACTTGAATGTGGAGATCAGTTTTGCGGATGCCCTTCTTTTGATGCCCAAACTTGCTTCTACGATTAAGGGATTGCTTACGAACAAGGAGAAACTATATGAGCTTGCTACGACATCTCTGAATGAGAATTGTTCGGCGGTTATCCTCAAGAAACTTCCCGTAAAGTTAGGTGACCCCGGCAAATTCCTCATTCCGTGTGATTTTCAAGGAATTGTTCAATGCTCCGCCTTGGCCGATCTTGGCGCGAGTATTAATTTGATGCCAAACTCAATCTACGAAAAGCTTTCATTACCCCCACTTACCCCAACGTGTATGACTCTCGAGCTAGCCGATCGTTCTACGACCCGTCCAAAGGGTATAGCCGAGGATGTCTTTGTCAAAGTGGGGGAGTTTTATTTTCCCGCGGATTTTGTTGTGGTAGATTTCGATGCCGACCCTCGAGTACCCATTATTCTTGGGAGATGTTTCTTAAGGACGGGCCATGCGTTGATTGATGTCTATAAAGGAGAGATTACGTTACGAGTTAATCAAGAAGCCGTCACATTCAACATTAATCAAACAATGAGGTACTCCTCAAATTTCGACGATGCTTCCATCAATCGAATCGACGTAATTGATGTTTCTTGTGAGGAGTACGCTCAAGAAGTTCTTGGTTTTGCTAAAAATTCAACTTCTTCTGATTCACCTTCTGAACCAATCATTGCCGACTCTTCCCCTTCTCTCACTCCGTTTGAGGGAGGTGATTTCCTTTGGGAAGAGATCGATGAGTTTCTTGCTATTGACGAATCGATTCCACCGGGAATTGATGATGGAGTTTATGATTCGGAGGGAGATATCCTTTATCTTGAAAAATTGTTGAATGAAGATCCATTACCGTCACTCCCTCCAAAAGAGATCACGATTGAAGAAATCAAAGAAGTACAAACGTCTAACGAAAAACCTTCAGAGCCCGAGCTCAAGGATTTACCTCCTCATCTTGAATACGCTTTTCTTGAAGAACCGAACAAATTTCCCGTCATCATTGCTAAAAACTTGAAAGATGAGGAGAAAACCGCACTTTTGGATATTCTTCGTAAACATAAGAGTGCCATCGCTTGGCAAATTTCTGATATCAAAGGAATCAATCCTCGTTTTTGTACCCACAAGATCTTAATGGAAGACGATTGCAAACCCGTTATTCAACAACAACGTAGGGTTAATCCAAAAATTCATGACGTTATCAAAAAGGAAGTTCTGAAACTCCTCGACGCCGGAATCATTTATCCAATCTCCGATAGCTCATGGGTTAGCCCTGTCCATTGTGTCCCAAAGAAGGGAGGGATGACCGTCGTTACGAATGAAGATAACGAATTGATTTCCACACGCCTCGTCACCGGATGGAGGGTGTGTATTGATTATCGAAAGTTGAATGATGCTACACGAAAGGATCATTTCCCGCTACCTTTTATGGATCAGATGCTCGAACGTTTAGCGGGGAATGAGTTCTATTGCTTTCTCGATGGTTTTTCCGGTTACTTTCAAATTCCGATTGATCCGCAGGATCAAGAGAAGACGACTTTCACGTGCCCTTATGGAACGTTTGCTTACCGACGAATGCCATTTGGCTTATGCAATGCTCCCGGTACGTTCCAGAGGTGCATGATGGCTATTTTTCATGACATGATCGAAAAGTCTATGGAAGTTTTTATGGACGATTTCTCGGTTTATGGAGATTCTTTCACTTCTTGCCTCTCTCATCTAGACCACATGCTCAAACGGTGTGAAGACACCAATTTGGTCTTGAATTGGGAGAAGTGCCATTTCATGGTTCGAGAGGGCATTGTCCTCGGCCATAAGATTTCAAAATCTGGGATTGAGGTCGACCGAGCTAAAGTCGACGTTATAGCTAAACTCCCTCATCCCACCACCGTCAAAGGTATTCGGAGTTTTTTGGGTCATGCCGGTTTCTATCGCCGTTTCATCCAAGATTTCTCTAAGATAGCCCGCCCTCTGACCCATCTCCTTGAAAAGGATGCTCCGTTTATCTTCACTAACGAATGCGTTGAAGCATTTAATTTTCTCAAAAAGAAATTAACTGAGGCTCCGATATTAGTTGCCCCCGACTGGGATTTGCCCTTCGAGCTCATGTGTGATGCAAGTGATTACGCAATTGGGGCAGTCTTGGGGCAACGTAAATCGAAACATTTTCAACCCATACACTATGCGAGTAAGACATTGTCTGAGGCCCAACACAATTATACGACTACTGAAAAGGAATTATTGGCTGTTGTCTATGCTTTTGAGAAATTTCGACCCTACCTTGTCTTGTCGAAGACCATAGTGTATACCGACCATTCTGCCCTTAAGTATCTTTTGGCAAAGCAAGATGCTAAGCCACGATTACTTCGGTGGGTTCTCCTCCTTCAAGAGTTTTATGTTACTATTCTTGACAAAAAAGGAGCGGAGAACCTGGCTGCCGATCACCTTTCTAGACTTGAGAATCCTCATCAAAGTGTACTCGAGAAAAAGGATATTACGGAAACATTTCCTCTTAAGACACTTGGGATGATTGCTAAGAAGGACCCGAACACCCCATGGTTTGTCGACTTTGCAAATTACCATGCGGGAAATTTCATTGTGAAAGGGATGTCGTCCCAACAAAAGAAAAAGTTTTTCAAAGATATTAAGCATTATTTCTGGGACGATCCCTACTTGTTTAAGATTTGTGCGGATCAAGTAATCCGGCGGTGTGTTCATGGCCAAGAGGCTCTTGATATTCTTAATGCTTGCCATAACGGACCCACTGGTGGCCATCGTGGTGCAAGCTACACCGCTAAGAAGGTTTTTGATTTCGGATTCTATTGGCCTACCATATATCGAGATGCCCATGATTTAGTCAAATCTTGTGATTCTTGCCAATGTCAAGGGAAAATTTCACAGAAGGATGAAATGCCACAAAATGCTATTCAAGTCTGTGAGATTTTTGACGTGTGGGGCATCGATTTTATGGGACCATTTCCGTCATCTAGGGGTAATAAGTATATCCTCGTGGCCGTCGACTACTTGTCCAAATGGGTTGAAGCAAAGGCGCTCCCCACCAATGACGCCCGAGTGGTTGTTAAGTTCTTGAAGAATTTGTTTTCCCGATTCGGAGCACCTCGTGCTATCATCAGTGATCGCGGTACCCATTTTTGTAATGAGCAATTTGCTAAAGTTATGGCTAAATATGGAGTTACCCATCGTCTTTCTACCGCGTATCACCCGCAAACGAGCGGACAAGTTGAGGTCTCGAATCGTGGTTTGAAAAGGATTTTAGAACGAACCGTAGGAGAAAATCGAGCTTCATGGGCTGATAAGTTAGATGATGCATTATGGGCTTTCCGCACCGCTTACAAGACACCCATCGGGTGCACCCCATTTAAGTTGGTGTATGGAAAAGCTTGTCACTTGCCCATCGAGCTCGAACATAAGGCATTTTGGGCCTTGAAACATGCTAATTTTGATCTTAAGACCGCGGGTGATCACCGAAAAGTTCAATTGAATGAATTAAATGAGCTTAGGGATCAGGCCTACGAGAATTCTTTGATTTTCAAAGAGAAGACTAAGAGGATTCATGATGCTAAAATCAAAAACCGCGTTTTCAACGTTGGTGATCAAGTTCTCCTTTTTAACTCTCGATTGAAGATATTCTCGGGCAAACTCAAAACCCGTTGGTCAGGACCATTCACTGTTGCTCAAGTTTTCCCATATGGAACGGTGGAGCTTTCTCAGCCCGATGGCCCAAATTTCAAGGTGAATGGTCATCGTGTGAAACATTATTTCGGAGGGGACATTCCATCCATGGTTGTCCTGGATCTCCAAACTTTCCCTAAGGACAACTGAATTCGGGGATCGAGTCAAGCTAGCGACTCGGTAACCAAAAACAGTAGCGCTTCGTGGGAGGCACCCCATGCTTATCCATCTGTCTTCTTTCTATTTTCTAATAAGTGACGTGAAGGGGTCTGCCTCTTCGATTTCTCGTGTTTGGTTGTTTGTGATGTTGTGTTTAGGATGTTCCCGATATGAAGACTCTCGTGCTCGAAGTTTGTCATTTTCTCCACTCGAGTTTCATGATCGATGCTGATGGAAATCCGATATCCTAATCTTATCGACTAACGTTTATCTTTAAGCATACTTAATAAACGGCTTTTAGATTTTCGTGATACCCTTGCTTTAAACATTGAGGACAATGTTTCGTTCTAGTCTGGGGTAGGGTAATCTTCGATTTGATTTGACCGCACTTGCTTATTTTCTGTCGTGTTTCTCTCGCAACCCCGTTTTTCCTTAGAAAATGAAAAATTGTGCAAAAATGTGAAAATTTAAAAATTTTTGTAAGCTTTTGTTAAGTCTTTTTGATTGAAAAGTTTTGCTAGTCTCTTAGATTAGAAGCTATAAAATGCGAATTCTAGCTCACAAGGCCAAGAATTTGCAAGTTTCCCTGAGTGACTTTAAATATGCATAACTTGATTTCATTAGACGAAGCATTAGCTAAGTTAATATATGTTTTGACACCTTGATTGACTTTCCGCTGGTGAGAGTAGGAATAGAATTCTGACTTGACCGGGCGTGTTGAGCCCTAGCTTGTTCCCTTAACCATAGATAATCTAAAAATTATCGGCTAAGCATTTGCGGATCTCATTATTTGGGATTTTAAATTTGCAGAGATCGAGAAATGATATAGTTACTTATGAGTTTAGATGCTAAACGTGGAGTAGTTGGTTCTCTTTAGAGCCCATCGAAGGTACTTATGGCTTTTTGTTCCCACAAAATTGTCTCACCCCATATCTGTCTAACAATAATTAGAGATGTTGAGTTTTTGGCGATAGTTAGTTCTTTATCTTCTTAAAAGAATCTTTGTTTTAAAAATTGGGTACACATCAAGGATCCGTAATAAATAATTGAGCAATAAGTGATATGTGATAAAGTAATAAGTAAAGTTGTGGGCTGCGGTGTCGAGATCGTACCCTTGGATCTTTAGCCGGGATTGAGTGAGGTCTTAGCCTAGCCAGCCGGGATCCTCATTTCATGAAGCCTATAGTCTTGGAATTACCCCGTGAAGCTCCGTGGTTCACAGCTCATATAAGTAAAAGTTCATGTAAAAAAAAAAAAAAAAAAAAAAAAAAAAAAAAAAAATTGAAAAATGATGAAAATTGAAAAAATCAAAAGTATAAGTGAATAAAAATTCCTTGATGTGGACCTCATTTTTACGACAATGGTTCTTGAGAGAAGGCGGATAACTAATTATCGACTTAGCTTTGTATCTTTATCGGAATAAAAGTTATCGAAACGAGGAATTTGAAGAAATTCATTTCTCACAAAAATAAAAAAATCTAGAGGAAAATAGGAAAATGGGAACAAAAGGTAATTACACAAGTAACTTCCATGGGTAGTGTTAGCATCTAGAGTCATATGTAACAATGATTTCGATTTTACGCTTAGTTTGGGACTCGTGAAAAATCAGGGACGATGTATTCTATCCGTATGGTCACTTCACGCTGTGTTGTGTTTCTTACTCCGTGATCCTAACGTGTCGTTTGAAAAATGTTGGAGTTATTGATCGACATGAAAGTTCAACAAACCGTCATTCATAATCAGAATGTGCTTAATCGTGATATCTACTATGTGTAATTAAAAGGTAAACGGGGCGTTTTTCGAATTAAGGCTTTCTTAATCTCTTTTGAGGAATCTTCTTCTCTTATTATTGGTTTGTCTGAACTGTTTTAAGTTTCTTACGGTTAGTCATTCACAAGTGGCTAAGTTGTGTGAGATAACTTGATGGTTTGGACATACCAATTTAAGTTTCTTCATAGGTTTAGTAGAAAGAGATTGAAATCCTTGGTTTTAGAAGCGTGAGTTGATTGCATTGCGTGAGGACACGACAATGGTCTCGTCTGGGGTATTTTGATATGTGCTTAAACACATATCTTTTCATTAATAAATCTGACCCAAAACAACCAAGAAAGAGCCGTTTATTGCTAATATTTGTGGTTTTCTTGAGTTTGTGCTTGTGCAGGTACGGATATGCAAAAACACGCAAAAAGGAACCAAATCAGACGTAAATCCGAGCACGAGAGATCAAGAGAGTTTGAGCTGAGCCGGAAGGTCGGGATTATGCAATTTGGAAGATTTTTATTCTCTAAGGATGATTTTTGAAGTTTCAGTCAAGTTTGAAGAAATGTCAAGATTAGTCCCTGCACTTTCAGTATTTAGCAGATAGATCCCTGAAGTTTCAGAATTTACAAGATTTCACCCTTGGATTATTTGAGATTGACATGATTGGCCCTTGATAAAGATTTTCAGAAAGTACATTTGTGGTCCCTGGATTTTCAGATTATTCACTTTTGGTCCCTTAAAGTTAACTTTGGTTTTATACTAAGTCCAAGTCCAAACCCATATATATCTCTCGGCCCAAATCCAATCCTTCAACCCGGTTCAAGCCCAAACCTTACCCGCCCAACCAACCCGGTTATTTTTACCCGGGTCAACACATTTATTACAAGTCAAACTTAATATAAAAATCCTGTTATTTACCTCGCGCCCAAATCTTCCCCAATCCTGGAATCCTTAGAACCCTAAATTACCCCTCAGTCAATTAAGCAAATTCACCACAATTAAGGGCAGATATGTACTTTACCCTGACACACTGACACATGGGGAATGCCATGTCACCCATCCGTGTGCTAAAGGCCACGTGCTGCTCTCTGATTGGAGGAAACAGGTCATCAATAGTGATCCAAGGGTTGTTATCAAGTGAAGATGCGTGGGATTTGATCTAATGGTGAAAACGAGCTCAGAAGAAGCACACATTGGGAATTCTAGATCCTTCTTAGGCTTGAGCTTAGCTATTTATAGACCTCTATTCGTTCACATTGTATTCATCTCATTTTCTTTTCTTCTCTCTAGTTTCAGTAGTTTAATTAGTAGTAATTTTCATTTTTAATGTTTTAAGTTTACTTGTAATTCGTATTTTGTACTCAAATGATTTAGTTTAATAAAATTCAAGTTTTCATTCTCAAGTTTTTGTTTAAGTTTTATGTCTTAAATCTGCTTATTATCATTGTTTTAAGCTTATTTCATTAGTATAATCCTGTTTTTAGCTAAACTCTTCATAAACTCAAAAATACAAAAAAATAAGAAAAAATAATTGAAAAATAAAAAATCATATTAGATCTGTTTTGTGGATTGAACCATCATTAAACTACCGTTTCATAAGGTTCATATAAGCTTTTATTAGCTTATTGTGAGCTTATTCTTCTTTCCATACTCAAATCACAAAAGAATCAGTTAACTACAGTTGCTACTTTATCTGGTTATGTTCTGCTGGTGTTTGATCATGGATTGGTATGATGCAGTAGCTGTTTTGGGTTGAATCTGAGCTGGAATTGGAGTAGGTTAGGGGTTTGTTAGGATAGAGGTTCTATGTTTCATGATTGCAAGCCATAGTGGCTAGGAGACTTGTAAGTTCATCAATCTGTTTCATACATTTCACTGATTGAATATGTTGTTTGCATATGATATTTAGTGATAATTATTACTTATTGATCTGTGTTTAATGGCAGTTTAGTATAATCTAGTGGTAATCTGTTTTTAGTTCTCATATTAGTTGTTAAACTAGTGTTTGGATTGGCTTACAAAACTGTGGTTAGAGTTAGTTGATCAGATTTGAGTATTGATACATGATCATATAGGTATTTGATAGTGATCTCAAGTCTTAGTGATAGTAGTATTTCATCAAAAAGTCAAAACACTCTAAATCATTTTCAAATTGTTCACCTGTTGGAATTTTGAGATAGCAGTTGCTTGTCTTAGGTTCACATTTCATTAGACAAGCTTAATATAACTTTGTTTTAGCTAATAATATCATAATCAGTTCAATATTTTGGATCAAATCTGAGTTTGGTCAAACATTCATCACTGTTCTTAAAAGTCAAAATGGTGTAAAAGTCAGTTTTCCTCAGATCTTGCAGCAGTCTTACAGAGTTCATTTTAAAGAGTTAGAGTCTGAGATTTGGCTCATTTGTAGCTTGCCAGGTGTTCTTTAGAAATGCATAATCAGTTTTCACACATGCTCTTTTGATAAGCTTGTGTACAAGCTCAAACAGTAGGCCTGATTCTCTATTTAGCTTAATTAGGCAGTTTGCATAGATCATTAGATAGGGCTTGTAGCTTGTTAAGATTAGGTGTTATTAGCTGCAATTAGCTTATTTTAGTACACATTAGCTTCAGTTACTGTTTGGTTGCTCATTTCATTGTTTAGCTTAATCTCATTAGCTTATTTTAATATCAGTTACACTACAACTTTCATATTTTACACATAAGCTGCTGATTTCTTATTTTCCATAGGTTTAGATATTAATTTTAGAATTTTCCTGAGATTTTCGCAATTTTTGGTCACTATTTACTATTTTTCTTAATTAAAAGTAATTTTTAATCAATTTTTAATAGCTTTTATTGCAAATAATTGAGAAAAAGTTCCAAAAAAATAATTTTTCAATTTTCTCAGTTTAAGAAAAATATAAAAAGCATAAAAAATATTTTTCCTTATTTTTCCACTTTTATTTGGTATTTTTCACAATTTAAATTAGATTAAAATAGTTTTAAATTCATAAAAAAATAGAAAATTAATCTGAAAAATAAAAAAATTAGTTTTAAAAAGTCTTTTGAGTTATTTAAGATTTTTAGAAAATAGTCTCATATTTTTCTCTTCGATTTTCATAATTTTAGTATTTTAAATTAGTTTTAATAGTTAAAAATTAGTTTTTTAAATTTTAATAAAATCAAGAAAAATCCTAAAAAAATAGTTTTAATTCTAAAAAAGTTTTCTTATATCAATTCTAGAGTAAAAGTAATTTTAGGCATTTTTAGGGTATAATTTAGACGTAGTTGCATTTTAATTACGTTTTGTTAATTACGTTTCGTTTTAGTTAATTCGCACTTAGGATTTCCCGTAGAATATATTTCCTTAATTACTTTCCCCATTCCCGTAGTTTATTAAAATCAATCATTAATCCAAAACATCGAGCATTAAATTCCAAACCAAGAACGACGTTGGCAATTCACGCCTCGTTGGGAAACGATTCGGGTTGACTAATCCGTATACACGATCACACACGGGATTTGATTTATTATTCTTTTTCCTAAAGGAATTTGAATCTATCTTCGTGATTATTTTTGATATCGATATTGAGGTTTTATCCACACACATAACCCCTAAGCCTTCATTATCAAAGAATCAGTGTCCGAGCCGTTTTAAGTTTCTTACGGTTAGTCATTCACAAGTGGCTAGCTTGTGTGAGTAAACTTGACGTGTTTGTGGCATTGTGAAACCACCCATTGACCAAATACATTGAATATAGTTGGGCATAACCCAAATTCCATGACCCATACCCATGGAGCATAACCCATAACCCATTGCATGACATCATGCATAAGTCATAAATGGATATTATCCATCACCCATGGATTTAACCCATGACCCATGGACTAGATGCATTGCATCTTGTAGATGCATTGAATCTTGTAGATACATTGTATCTACTTGGATACCCATGGTCCAAAGTCTAGGACCCATGACCCATGACCCATGACCCAAACCCATGGGCAAAGAGGAACGTCCCACTGTTCCCTCAGTTTATACTAGACGGATCCCTCAAGTAAGGGATCCGTGGAACAGTAGCTAATTTTCCTCTATAAATAGTGAGCTATTTCTTCATTGTAACTCACCCCTATGATATATATTTTCTCTTTGAGTTGTAATCTCTTTAACCACAGATCCAAGTGATCTTTGTATGTAGTTTTGTTTTTGTGTGATTCTCTAGGTTCCTCTTAAAGGCGAGATCACCACCTCTTGAAATCGAGCAAGCTCAAGTACATGAGTTTCCATGCTTCGTCATCATCAAGACTACTGAGGTTCTCTTGTTGATAGTTCTTTCTTCATCAATAGAAGTGTTGTGTCGAAGGCATTAGTGAAGGATGCCGAAAGAGTCAAGACGTAGGCATTAGTGAAAGGTGCTTAACGTCCGTGTCAAAGGCATTAGTGAAGGGTGCCGAAAGAGTCAAGATGTAAGCATTAGTGAAAGGTGCTTAACGTTCGTGTCAAAGGCATTAGTGAAGGATGCCGAAAGAGTCAAGACGTAGGCATTAGTGAAAGTGCTTAATGTCCGTGTCAAAGGCACTAGTGAAGAATGCCAAAAGAGTCAAGACGAAGACCTTAGTGAAAGGTGTCAAACGTCCGTGTCAAAGGCATTAGTGAAGAATGCCAATGGTGTACAATCGATAAGGTGTATCGAGGTATAAATAGAGATAGGGTGTATTCAAGGATATTGATATCCTTGTTGATGTTGTGATAAGGAGTGGGTCTCCTTTGGGAAAGGTGTTGTGTAGTGTTGGGTAGTAGTTCCTCCTTTGTAATGGAACTCGGTATCTAGCCTAGTACCGGATAAAGGGTAGGCGATGTAGTGATAGGTTTGGTTCTACCTCGTGGAAGAACTCGGTATCTAGCCTTGTACCGGATAAAAAGTAGGCAACGTTGTGAAGGCTTTTCCGCCACAAGGAGTTGGTGTTGTGTAGTGATTACGAACTCTCGATTAGGTGACTCGGGGAGTGGAGTAGGGCAAGGAAGGTGTCCTTGTAGCCGAACCACTATAAATACTCGCGTTGTGGTTTTGTGCTTCTTACTCTTTATCTTAGCTCTTTACATATCTATATGCTTGTCTATCAACATCCAACACACACATTTAAATAGATTGACATAAGTCGATCTAAATATTTTAAAACAAAGTTTTAATCGGGAAAACTATTCAACCCCCCCCCTTTCTAGTTTTCCACAGTAAACTCAAAGGTAATATTATTGGTAAAGGTAAGATCAATCATAACTCTCTTACTATCACTAATGTTGAGCATGTAGATAACTTAGGATTTAATCTTCTAATATTATTCAAATATGTGACAATAAGTGCAAAGTGTTCTTTTCTGAAGACGGTAGTGAAATCATTAAGGATGGAAAAGTCATTGGTAAAGGTATTAGGAAAGGTGAATTATATTTCATGAAAATAGGAAATAGGTCTAGTGATAATATATGCTTAGTTATGGTTAACGATAATTCTACATTATGGCATAAGACACTAGGTCACACAAACATGCGTTTGTTACAATCATTAGCTTCTAAGGAATTAGTTAGGAATCTATCGAAACTTAAGTTTGACCAACACTTCTATGACACTTGTAAAGTTGGAAAACAAGCTCACTCTAGCCACAAACCTAAGAACGTAGTCGTAACCTCTAGATGCCTAGAACTTCTCCACATGGATCTCTTCGGTCCTTCCGCCGTACGGAGCTACGGAGGAAATCTCTACACCTTAGTAATAGTAGACGATTATTCTAGGTACACTTGGACAAGATTTCTTAAGAATAAGACATAAGCTTTCAAGCAATTCAAAATATTTAACAAGAAATTCCAAAATCAACTAGATTGTTCCATAGTTTCCATTAGGACAGACCATGGTAGGGAATTTGATAATCAAGTGCAATTTGGAGTTTATTGTGATGCTATTGGTACCACTCACAATTTCTCGGCTCCTCCCATTCCACAATCAAATGGGGTAGTTGAAAGGAAAAATCGTACTAAATAAGAAATGACTAGAACAATGTTAAATGAACAATCCATACCTCAAAAAATTTGGTGTAATGTCGTAGACACATCTACATACATACTCAATAGGATCCTCATTATGCCAATCTTAGGAAAAACCCCATACGAAATCTTAAGAGGTAGGAAACCTACTTTAGATTACTTCGAAGTGTTTGGAAGCAAATGCTTCATACTAAACACCAAAGACTATCTCACCAAATTTAACCCAAAGTATTACGAAGGTTATTTCTATGATATTCACAAACTAGCAAAGCATATGTAGTCCTCAATAAGGAAACAATGACCATCAAAGAATCACTCAACGTGACATTCGATGAAAGTCCTCCCCCATCTAAAACTTCACATTTTAAAGATGATGACTTAGATGAAGAAAAAACCATCGAAGATAACAAGAAAAACTTAGGGATCAACAATGTAAATGAATCGTTAGAAATAGATGAAACCACCAACATTAAGGAATCTAGGAATCACCCTCTAGACAACGTCCTAGGAAACTTAAATCAAATAACCCTTAGATCACAAGCACATGATAAGAGTAACTTCTTTTGCTTTGTGTCGATCATAGAACCTAAGAATGTCAATGAAGCATTGAAAGATGAAAGTTGGATCATCGCAATGCAAGAGGAATTAAATCAATTTAAGTGTAAAGATGTTTGGGAGTTAGTATCAAGACCTAAGTACACAACCATAATAGGAACTAAGTGGGTATTTAGAAATAAGTTGGACGAAAATAGAGTTGTGTCTAGAAATAAAGCTAGGTTAGTAGCACAAGGCTATAATCAACAAGAGGGATTTGATTATGATGAAACCTACGCACCCGTAGCTAGACTAGATTCCATTAGGATATTACTTTCTTACGCTTATGCATTATATTTTAAGTTATTCCAAATGGACGTGAAAAGTGCATTCCTAAATGGTTTGATCAATGATGAGGTATATGTAGCACAACCCCCCGGATTCATTGATTTTGAGAAACCCGATCATGTTTATAAACTCAAGAAAGTTTTATATGGTCTTAAGAAAGCTCCTAAAGCATGGTACGATAGGTTAAAAGCTTTTCTTATTAAACATGGTTACACAATGGGAATGGTAAATAATACTATTTTCACTAAAAAGAAAAATTCAAACATCATAATTGTTCAAATATATGTCGACGACAACATATTTGGTTCAACTTGTCGAAACATGTGTGAAGAATTCTCAAAAATCATGCATGACGAGTTTGAAATGAGCATGATGGGTGAACTCAACTTCTTCTTTGGACTACAAATAAAACAATTAGAGGACGGAATTTTCTTAAATCAATCTAAGTATGTTAAGGAAATGCTTAAGAAATTTGGATTAGAAGACTCTAAGCCTATGAAAACACCCATGGCTACGGATACAAAGCTTACCAAAGATGAAGAGGGTAAATCCGTAGATATCACTAAGTATAGAGGCATGATAGGTAGTTTGTTATACTTAACGGCAAGTAGGCCCGATATCATGTTTAGTGTCTGCCTTTGTGCTCGCTTCCAAGAAGATCCCAAAACTTCTCACCTTGAAGCGGTTAAGTGTATCTTCCAATACATTAAAGGCACTATGCATTTAGGATTATGGTATCCTAAGGGGGCTATCATAGAAACTATAGTATATGCCAACTCTGATCATGCGGGAGATTATGTGGATCGAAAAATCACTAGTGGCATTTGTACCTTCATGGGTTGTTGTTTAACTTCTTGGTTCTCCAAGAAACAAACGACACTAGCTATCTCCACCACGAAGTCGAATATGTAAGCGCTGGAAAGGCATGTCAACAAGCACTATGGACGAAACAAGCTCTCGTAGACTATGGCATCACACTTGACGACATCCTAATCATGTGTGACAACAAAGGAGCCATCGACTTAAGTAAGAACCCTGTGCAACATTCTCGCATAAAAAACATAGAAATTGGTCACCACTTTCTTAGGAAAAATGTGCAAAAGGGTAACATCTTTATCGAAAAGGTTCCAGCCGAAGAAAACATCGCCGATATCCTCAGTAAACCTCTTAAACGGGAACCCTTCTTCTATCTTCGTCTAGGATTAGGAATGACGGAACACATCTTTTCTTCTTAAACTCATTGTAAGTTTCTCTCTTCTAATCTGAGTCTAGGATTCTATTGAGCACAAACTCAAAATTGGGGAATTTTTAAGAATCTAGAATACAATGATTATACGTCTCGTAAACATAGTTCTTGCATGCTTAAAACCAACTCTAAAATCCTTCTACAACCCTAATTCTTTCTCTCAAAACTTCTCATGTTTAGGAAAATCATCTTTCTTGCGTTGTTAATACAATTCAAAAACGCTCTTCTCATGCATGCATAATGAAATCAAAATCATTGATCGAAACATGTAACTAATATATAATCAGACATGGAAAAATGAGCAAAATTGAACTAAGGAGAATTTGGATTATCTCTTAGGTTTTCTTTTCTTTAGAGTCGAGATAATTACATCTCCACATATGTTACATGTGGACACACAGTAGAAATAATTTCTCCTGGACGAATTTTTAAACCTTCTGATGACGGTCCTTTAATTGTTGGACGGTCCCCCATGTATATAGGACCATCCAATCTTTTCTGCAGTCTTTATCATTCTTTTGATAACCTTTGACCAACCCCCTTATAGGTCATCTTATACTTCCTTACATGCTTAAACATAAATTGAATTCTTAATACTTATAATGCATGCTTTGCCATAACTAGCATCTTCATCTCCTATTTAAATCCTCATCTTCCTCATTCATCTTCATGACATAACCTTCTCCTCTTCCTCCTCTCAATGTCATCCTCTAGAAAACCTAGAATCTTCGTTAAACCTATTTAGCAGAAGAAACAAACCCTTGGCAACTTCATGCAAAATACTTCCACCTATAACACATACAAGCCATCATTTACTCCACAATCTACTCCTTTCAAAGAAGCATCATCCTCTTCCTTTTCCTTATTTGCTTCTCAACTTCAAAATGACCCACCATCCATTCACAAAGAGCATACCTTCACACCTCAAGATCACTCTATACCACCACCACACCCACCTCAAGTGACAAATCATAACAACCCAGAATCCATTAGCGTTGAAGAATTCTCCCATCTCATTGACTTGAACCTTCTAAACATAATTTTTGGCTAAAAACTACATCCTCTAACTAACTTTCATCCTACTCTAGATCAAGTCAATGCCCATGAAGGCTAGACTCGACTTTCTTATGCATTTCAGGGGTATGTCCACTTGGTTTTGAGCTTTTCATAGAAACTCTAGCCACCTTTACAAACTCTTTATATACCTCCATGGTTTATCAAAGAGATCCAACAACTTTTTTGGAATCGGAATTAGTGCATTAGTAGTTGACTTATTATCAGAAAATGTACTATGCATGTAAGTATCTTCGTATGTTGGATCATTGAATCTTGCTGAAAGTTTGTGAGTGTTCGTCAAGTCTACAATGATAAGCTTGATAAAACTCACGAAAGGTATAAATGGCCCTCCTTTCTTCTTTTTCACTGTCTTTGTTAGGACATAAAAGTGTGTATTATTAGTGTAGGGTCTTACTTGTATTATGTTGGAAGTTATTGTACCATAATAGTTATTTTGTAACATTTAAGCTTCCAACACTTTTATAGTTGGGAGGGGAATGGAAAGTTGCGAACCCTCTCAACTTTAGTAAAGTTGAAAGGGTGTGGTGCAATCATTCGACTATAAATATCCTCACAAGTCTCACTTATTTGTGGAGGTGTGTGTGATAATAAACTTTTCTCTTCCTTCTTAACTTTTCTCTCTCATATCTCTCTCTAGTTAGATAGTGCATACACCCACTCTCTCTAGTTTATGCTTAATCTAATATAAATATGGGATAACAATTGGCATCAGAGCCTCATTTTTTGTATTAGATTAACTGTCGTTATGTGTTTCGTGTCTTATCAGTGAGTTTTATGGTCCAAAAAAGTCTAAATATAGTCCTGGTTCTTTTGGTCAAAGTTATAACTTTTTCTGGTCATAAACAATCGTGAATCAGGTCTTTAAGGTATCAAATCTGTGATTAAATCCTAAATTTATTATAAGCAAAGATTTATAACGATTTATACCAAGATTTTACTGGTTTATAAATCATTTTTTTTTGTTCAGATTTAAGTTTTTTTGGGATTTTTAATGTTCAAAAATTGTTGGTGTTTTAATTAGTTTTGAAGATCTTCTTATGCTTGAATGTTACGAAGGTAGGGTTTCTGTTGCAATGGTCGGAAACGTTGCGAAGATTTTAGGGTTTGGGTTGCGAAGTCAAAAGTTGCATGATCAGAAACATACGAAAGAAAAAAAAACTTACGAAGAGTTCTGAACCAAAAATACTTATGAATCTAAATTTATTGCAAAGTTAAGACTTACGAACCCATGGTCACGAAACCAAAAATTTACGAGACCCAAGGTTGCTAACCACAAAGTTACGAACTACAAAGTTATGAACCCCAGACTTACGAACCTTGTTATGACCTCAGTTACGAACTTGAAAGTTGTGAACCGCAAGGTTACGAACGCTTATTATTTTAGCTCATTACAATATGAGACTCGTATTTATTACGAACCAGGATTTGTTATGAGATCTACCATGAAACCCGAGTTACCACAGAATATCAGAAGCCTCGTGGTTGACAAGACTATATTCAGCTTTTTACTCTAAGAATAGTAAAAAGAAAATGAACAAACGCATAAACTGTAACCGTTTACAACAAATATCTGCCAACAACAACAACGATGATTTACAACCTCAAT
Organism: Chrysanthemum seticuspe; assembly: GCA_019973895.1. Classification (NCBI taxonomy): domain Eukaryota; kingdom Viridiplantae; phylum Streptophyta; class Magnoliopsida; order Asterales; family Asteraceae; genus Chrysanthemum; species Chrysanthemum seticuspe. Next base: position 350,987,512 of record BPTQ01000007.1, on the reverse strand, counting down.
GATAAATAAAAAAATGTTTAAGGGAACTTAGTTATGCCTTTGATGAAGTAATATGTTTTTTTTTTTAGTTTACAATTATCAATACCACATGTAATCTATATTACATATAAAGAGAAAAAATATTTACTTAAAACTTAAAAATTTAATAACTTGAATAATGATGGTATACTAAAATACCATATTTATAAAAGACAATGTAAGTTATTAAATAAATAATTACTTAATTACTATTAAAACTATTTACTTTTCTCACATTCACTTACTTCATAAACATGGGCCTGTTTGGTAGGATTTATTTATTTATTATTATTATTATTATTATTATTATTATTATTATTATTATTATTATTATTATTATTATTTTTATATATTTTTTTTTATAAAACATCACTTTATTATTATTATTATTATTATTATTATTATCATTATTATTATTATTATTATTATTATTTGAATTTTCTATGGAGCCGTATGCTTTTTGTTACAACTCCTCCAAAATAAGTAGCTCCGGTTTAGATACATCAACTTCAAGCTTTTATTTTAAACAAGCATCTCTTAAATGTAAAGCTGGTTCATGAAGCTTTCAAAATATTTTGGAGATGTTAAAAAGTAAAATTACTAATATACCCTCCAACCATATAATAATCACGTCTTTTCAAAAACTTTAATTTACTTTTCTTCCTACGGCATTAAACTTCTCCGCCTCTCACAGTTAAGTTTATATCTCTATTATGCAATATTTTCTAACATAATAAAAGGTTTCTATGTGTTAAAGTTTTCCATGTGTTGTAGTATTAGGATTACATGTGATATACATTTTATGATTCTAATAAAATCCATGAAACAAACACCGAAAGTTTCTCTTAAGGAATATCTAATGCGATGAAACGAATCCAGATTGATATTGTTAAACCAATATAAAATGCACGCCGTTAATGACTATTACAAGCCTGTTTTCTTAAAGCACTACAATTATAAATAATATAATAAGCTTATTATTTTTATATTTTACATTTGTTTTCATTTATAGATATGTATTTTTATGTCATTTTACATCTTATAATACATGCAACAACTAATTTACTAATCACTTTTATTGAAGAAAAATACAACTCGTAGCTTATATTAACAATTTGCATCTTGCAGTTTAAAGTTTACGGTTTAACCTTTTGAGCTTACAGCTTAGTTTTTGCCAAACTTAAAAATTTATTGCAAACTTATTAGATGATACATAAAAAGTGAAAGACATTACACACGTCGTATCAGTGCCTCATGAGATCATGAGTGCATCATGACATTCCATCTAAACGGAAACACTACGGAGGACCGCGGTCTCAACTGTGAGCCCAGGTCCGAACCCAAACAACACGCCCCACTCTAAACCCTCTCCAGTGGTATTCAGCTTATTTGCAGCTGAAGATTTTCTCAATTCATCTAGGATGAAGAGAACAGAAGCACCCCACATATTCCCATACTCACTGAGCGTGTGACGTGAGGCTCTTAGTTTGTCCGGTTTAAGGGCTAGTTTTTCCTCCACTTGGTCCAAGATTGCAGGGCCGCCTGGATGTGCAACCCAAAAAAGTGAATTCCAATCAGTGATGCCAAAGGGTTGAAAGGCCTCAATCAAGATATGTTCAATGTTGTTCGAGATAAGTTTCGGAACATCTTCGCGGAGATAAAATATAAGGCCAGCCTCACGAAATTTAACATTAATTGCTCCCTCGCTGTCAGGAACAATTGTCTGGGCAACAGAAATAATTTCAAATAGAGGTTTTTCGACATCAAGCAAAGGCTCAGAACCAACTACGATAGCTGCTGCACCGTCAGCAAACAAAGCCTGGCCTATAAGGTTATCAATATGGTTTTCATTAGGCCCACGAAAAGTTACAGCAGTTATCTCTGCACAGACAACCAACACACGAGCGCCTTTGTTGTTCTCGGCTAAGTCTTTAGCCAAACGAAGGGCCGAGCCACCACCAAAACAACCTTGTTGGTACATTATAAAGCGTTTGACAGAAGGATTAAGGTCAAGGATTTTCATGAGTTGGTAATCGGCTCCTGGCATATCAACGCCACTTGAGGTGCTAAAAACCAAGTGGGTGATCTTCGACTTTGGTTGATCCCATTCCTTGATCGCTTTAGTTGCAGCTTCTGCACCAAGCTTTGGTACTTCCACCACTGCAATATCTTGCCTATCATCTAAAGATGGGGCCATATAAGCACATATACTACGTATTTGGTTTCTTTTTCAAGATCTCTTCCGTCAAGTACATGTATCGTTTTTTTATCGTAGAATTATCACCTGAAAGTTGCATAAAAAGATCACATGTTAACAAGTATAGCTGAATAACGAAATCCATCATTATGTAGAGACACATTTTGTAGATTTTAACTTACAAATACGTCTAAATTTTTCTTTAAGTGCTTTCATATGCTCGCTTTTCGTAATACGAAAATAGTAATCTGCAAACGTGCTTTGAAGCACACAATTAGGCGGTGTTGCTGTCCCGATAGCCATTATTGTTGCTGGTCCTTTGGTTTGTTGCCCATTTTGAACCTCCAGCTTGCTCGACATTTTCAAGTGAACTTAGAGCTAGCCAATTATGGTAAGTTACTTTATTAGAATAGTATATTATGGTAAGTTACTAAACAATACGAATATGTGGTAGCCATTTATAGAAAAACCAAAGCTGTGGCATATGAACATTAAAGGGTTTAAGCTATTAAATAGCCACGTACTTTCTCCAATGTACCGATATGGTACGTGTACTAAATTTCGTTAATTAAATAGTCATGTACTTTTGATTTCGTGCTAATATGGTACATGAGTAACTTTTTGACCTGCTAAACTTGACAAAAAGTTATTTTTGAGCAAAAATGGTCCTTCGTGGTTTGTTTCTTTTGCAAAAAAGGTCCCTTGTGATTTTAAAGAAAGTTTATTTTATTTTTTTTAAAAACATACGAAAGTTTTTTAAAAAAGTTTTTAAAAAGTTTTTAAAAAAGTTTTTTCTTTTTTTAAAAAACGTAAATTTTTTAAAAAGTTTTAAAAAAAACGTAAATTTTAAAGAAAGTTTTTTTTTAACGTAAAGTTTTTTTTTTTTTTTAAAGTTTTTTTTTATAAAAAAAACGTAATTTTTTTTAAAAAACGAACGAAAGTTTTTTTTTTTTTTTTAAAAACGTAAATTTTTAAAAAAGTTTAAAAAAAAACGTAAATTTTAAAGAAAGTTTTTTTTTTTAAAAATGTAAAGTTTTTTTTAAAAAAACGTAAAAAACGGACGAAAACGGATAAAAAACAGACAAATAACATAAAAAACGGGCGAAACATATAAAAACGTGGAATGAAAACGGACAAAAAACGTAAAAATTAGGCAAAACGGATAAAAAACGAATGTAAACGGATAAAAATGTAAAAAAAAAGTGTCGAAAACGGATAAAAAACAGACAAAACGGACAAAAACGTAAAAAAACGGATAAAAAACGGACGAAAAACGTAAAAAAATGTGGGGAAACGGATAAAAAACGAAAGAAAACGGACAAAAACGTAAAAAAATGGCGAAAACTATTATTAATGGAGGGACTAACTAGCGAAAACTATTATTTGAAAAAATAGGACTAACGGTGCAAAAATTATTAACGGAAGGACTAACGGTGCAAAAAAATGTACAAGGACTTATTTTGAAAAAAACGCAAAAGGACCGATTTTGCAAAAAAAACAGACCACAAGGGACCATTTTTGCTAAAAAAATAACATTTCACACTTTGGTAACCGGTTTTACCGGTAGCCGGTCACTCATGTACCATATTAGCACGAAATCAAAAGTACATGACTATTTAATTAACGAAATTTAGTACACGTACCATATCGGTACATTGGAGAAAGTACGTGGCTATTTAATAGCTTAAACCCGAACATTAAGTGTATATTAAACCTTGTGGTGGACCCAGCCCCACTTGTAAGGTGGTTCTTTAAGAGCATGTACATCAATAACACAAGTTAAAGTTTAACACCGTGCCACGTCAGCGGCACATCAGCTTTAACATTTCATCTTAACATCCTAAAAAAACACCCACAACAATAACAATCTCAAGTTAAACTTTAACACTCCAATAATTTACAAAAACAACCCTTCATTTAGGGGCATAAATGAAAAAAAAAAAAAAAAAAATTAAAAAAAAAATAACGCAAGTTATGGTGTTAACGCCGGCCAAATAACGTCGTTTTAACGCGGGGCTCCCATTGGCTAACGCCGTATAACGCGGGGCAAATTTCATCTTAACGCCGTTATAGCGTTATTAATGTTTATGCTCTAACTTGATAAAAAAATAACGGCTCAACTAATCGGTATATCAGATCAAGTCGGGTCGGGTCTTATAATGCAATGATCCATAGTCCGAAAATTATTAATTATTACAATAGGCGTTTGACAACTGGTACATGCATGGGTGAAAATATAAAATAACAACGCGAGAATTATATAAGTCTCGTATTAAGTTTGATTCATTTATATACGGTTGATACACATGATCATAAAAACACAACTGGTGATATAAATAAATAAGAAAAATGGGTGAACACATGATCATGATCGCCGTATCTGAAGAATGAATTTTATAAATGCATATCGCGTTTGTCTAGGGATTCTCTTTCTCACCTTCGCAAGAATGCTATTGCCAATGCAGGATGATCTTTACCATTTAAGATTGGCATGCATGATTGTCAACTTATATGTAAACTATGAAACTCAAATACAAATATTGTAGCAAACAAAGAGGTTTTGTTCTACGCATTGTCACTTACAGTGTGTGTTATTATTACATATATAAATAAAATTACATAGATAAAAACCAATAAACTTTTTGCATTGATTAAATTAGTTGATTCAAATTAAACTATTAGTGTATAAGGCAATGTTTTGAAACCCGGGTTTGTGATCGACCCGGCCAAGACACCGGGTCACCGGGTCAACCGGTTCAACCGCCGGGTCAACCCGGTTAGACCCGGTTTTATGCATATGTCCAAACATCTATTTCTAATTGTCCAAACATAATGTCCAAACACTAGTTTTGCAGTGAAAAAAAAGCAAAGAACCCTTTTTCATGCTCTAAACAACAAATCAAAGGTGGACAAGGATATAAACCTGCATAATTTTCTAAACAACCATAAATGCTACGGGATTACATGTTTAATACTTCAAAAGGCATAAATCCTACGAGATTACAAGTTTCATACTTCTAAAGACATGCATCCTACGAGATTTACAAGTTTATTTTTTGAGGTTTATAATATTGTTGCCTTTCAAAAAAAAAAAAAAAAAATTAAAAAAAAAAAAAAATGATAAAAACCAAACCCGGCCGGGTTTCAAAACCCGGGTTGACCCGGGTCACTTAAAACCCGCCGGGTCTAAACGGTTGACCCGTTTTTTAAAACCCGGGTTTTTTTGACCCGTTTTTTTGTCCGGAACCGGTCCAACTGGTTAACCCGGCCGGGTCGACCCGGGTTTCAAAACATTGGTATAAGGTGAAAGTGGGTGTTACAAGTTCACGTTATAGGTTAAGTGTTGTCACATTAATAAGAATATCTTAGCCACATGCTTACTGATCACCCCTTTTCTTAACTTTGCAATCAACGAGTATGAGTATAAACTATACTCAAATAAAAGAGCCATGGGAAAATTGGTACTGAGCCATGGGAATATGAGTATAAATTATACTCAACGAGTATCAATACAAAAAAAAATAATAATAATAATAATAATAATTGATATACTGAGCCATGGGAATATTGGCCTCTTCTGTGCAATCAAATAAAAGAGCTAGAGAAAACTTTTTTCAGATAATTGACATAATACAGACTCAGATACAACAGGGGCTGTTTGATAAAACATAGTGATTTAGTACTGAATAATTTAGTGGCCTGGATGATTCATAGGCTCCGTACAAACTTGGTTCTGAATAAAAACGTAGTGTTTGATAATTGTTCTGAATGAATTGTATATATAACATAAAATTATCATTTTGACATATAATATTGCATGATTCCGACAGTATCTCACGACTGTGTTGATAGAATTTGTGAAAAAAAAAAATTATTAAGATCAAACATAAAAATATACATATTATATATTTATGTAAACGTAGTAGTTATAAAAAAAGATTTATATTACAATTGACTTTTGTCGCATGCTTTTATAGCATGAATTTACTAATAGTCATGAGAATATGAAACTCATATCTAACATGCAACAAACGTAAAAAACTAAAGTATTATAAAACAAATAATAAAGAAAAAAAATAGGGAAGCGGGCTACTGAATGATTTAGGAGGTCATTTATCAAGAATGATTAAGAAGCCAATAGAATCCCTCAGAGCTTCATTTTGTTGCTATCAAACAACACCAACTCTGACCGACTAGGAAATGCCATCTTAATCATTCCATTCAAAGGCTATCAAACACCCCCTTACTGTATTAGACAACCAAACGTCCCATGCATATTCAGACTTTGATATTTGGCTTTTAAAATAAAAACTTAGAAAACTAAAATATTGATTTTCGGGTCTTATTGGGTTGACCCGATAGCATTAATTATCCAACCCTAACTCGACCCGATAATACTGTCGGGTTATCGGTTCAGGTCAAACCAACCCGACAAGATTTTTTAACCCGATTTAACCCGACCCAATAAGCCTTATCGGGTTCGGATCGGGTCCCTAGGTGTGCTTATGGGTAAATAAGGAATGAGAGTATGAGACTATGAGAGCTACACTTGTTCTTGACTTTGGTTTAGAGAAGAAAGGAAAGAAAAGGTAAAGAAACAAATTAAATTTTGTAACGAAAAGAAACGATACTGACAAGAAAAGGAAGTAAATTTTGATATGAAACTTTCCCGAGTAAATTACATAAATCGTCTTTGTACTTGTAGCAAAATTGCATGTTTCGTCCTAGAACGTAAAAAATTACACCAATGGTCCCTGTGGTTGTCCCAATTGGGTTGACTGGTTCTTTGACCTTTTAATCATCCAATTGGATGTTAAGTCCTTTTGCACCGTTAGTTTCTAACGGCATCATGTGTCAATGTTAGTCCATTTAGCCAATGGTTATTTGCAACGTTAGTCCTTTATACTAACGGGTGTTTCTAACTCCACCACCACCGCCACCACTCACTACCGTCTCCAACCACCACCAACCACCACCACCACCAACACCATTGTCATTTTGTATGGCCTACATTTCTCTAAATGTATATGAAAGATACTAATAAGAAATTAAGATAGTGTTTGGTGCTGGATTCATTTCCTAGCTTCAAGTCTTCAGTTGTCGTGTTGAATGTAATGATGTTTCGGTACAATTTATATAATGTAACATTACAAGGACTATTGGCTCATGAGCATGACATAAAGGGTATGTCAAATAAAATATGTCCCATGTTGAACAATATTTTGATGCACTGGTATGTTCAAGGTTGCCAAACGGGTTGGTGTGATTTTAGAACGCCTGTTACCACCATATTTTTTCTAGTTTTATGTGTTCATATGTATTAATATAGTTATGTTTTGTTAGCTCATTTATTCTTGATCTTGTTTATTGACACTTATAAATTTTGTCATTTGTAAGAATGATACATCTTTTAACGTTAAGAATTATAGCGCAGTTTTATTTATATCAAGTTCGATGTTTGAATGAACGTTTCTTAAATTCAAAAATCAGAACTAAATAATAACCAACAGTAACAAGCTCAAGATGGGAGACTATTTTTTCATGTTAATTTTCCTGGAGATAAGAAAACTGTTAACCTTATGGACATCTCAAATGTGTCTTGTAAAACCAAAACAGTCATCGCTTGGACTCACCGATATTTGGGAGTGAGAAACACTATATCTCAATTGAAGAAACTCAATTCCGCTTCATAGCTGCCAGACAAGAACAAGTATTTTATGCAAATGCTCTTGCTTCAGGTGATATCAGAAAAATATCCACTTTGATCTTTGATTTTTGAATTATGTCTTTTCGAATAGATATTGTTAGGTTTGTATTTAGGTAGGGTAACTCTAATGTATTACAATTTACAAACATATCTCCAAATTCTTTTGAAACTTCCTTGGTGAATTCTCACTGCTTATCACATTCAACATTGTCACTAGATCACAATTGTACTCCTACCCTCGTAAATTAATGGTAAATAGCATGACATCAATACAAAATAATATTGTGTAGAAATGTAAAAGCTCTTTGCAATTACAAATAAAAACACCTTTCGTGACGACTAAGTCGTCACCAATTTGCACAAGGTGTTGTCACCAAGTGTGTTTGTGACGATATGTCGTCACGGATTTCGTGTCACCAAACCTTTGTCACTAAACAGTTTTGTGACGACAAACTCATTGTATTTAGTGATGACATTTGGGGCCCACCTATTTCAACAGATGTGGACCATCGTAATTTAGTGACGACATTTTCGTCACCAATAATTTTCAATATTTATTTTTTTAACATTGTGCAATTTAAATCTTTAATAAAATGAAAACAAAAACTAAATCATTTAATTCGTGACAATAAATTCGTCACAAATCCTTATTTATTTTATTTATTTTCCAATTTAAAACATTTTTAATTTTCTCTATAAAAAATAGGGGGAATTGCATATATATCCTTACAAAAGCTTAAAATTGCATATATATCAAGCTTAAACTTTTAATTGCATATATATCATTCCAAAGACTTAAAAATTTCATATATATCCAATCTAAACTTAGAATTACATATATATATCCTTCGTAAACCTTAAATATATCATATATATCCAAATAAATATTTAATTTAAATTTGCAACTCTCGAATACATAACAATTATAATTATATAAAAAAATATTTATTAAATATATTTTTTCTTTATTTATAAACTTGTTAGTAGTAGTGTATACACTTTCATTACAAACACATTTTATCTGTGATGTATATTATATAACAACCATGATATATTTGATAGTTTATTTCATGTATTCGTATTAGATATGAGATAAGGTGAATTTTTTCGTGAGGTTAAAACATTTTCTTGATATATTGTTTTTGGTCGTTCATTTGAACCCCGAGACATTGTACCCTTAAAACAAATGTGTTTGTAGCCATTTTAAAATTATAATTTTCATAATTTAGAGTTTAAAGTTATATAAATAATTATTTTGATATATATGATATATTATAGGTTTAGAAGGATATATATGCAATTACGAAGGCTTAGAAAGGATATATATGCAATTATTAAGTTAAGTTGTATATATATGCAACTTTTAAGCTTTTGAAAGGATATATATGCAATTATAAGTTTAAGTTGGATATATACGCAATTTTGAACTTTTGCAGGGATATACATGCAATTCCCCCAAAAAAATATAGAAAGAAAGCAGCTTGCATTTGAGAGGAAAAGAAGAGGAAAGCAAGTGCATACATTAACGTCCATTAATATTACTAACAGAAAATTGAATCAGGGTACTAGAGTGACCCATTTTATTAGTATGGGGTATTATGCTATGCCTCAAATCATGGGCGAAGGGGGTAGGGAGACACAGAGGCGGAGCCAATGGGGTGGCTAGCGGGTGCTCGGCCACCCCCCAACGGCCAAACTAGCTCTGAGTGTAGCTTGGTTTTCAGTCAGTGTTTTATGAGCACTTCACTGCAATCTTCAGATGATAATCATTTTCTACAAACTGTTTGCTCATTTTCTTCATTTTCTCAATTTCTCGAGTATGTATTTCAATAATTTCAAATATTTATGAAACACTTAGTTTCATCGTCAACAGGAATGAGAAACATATTTGAAGGTCTGAGGAAGAATTGTTTGAAAGAAAAAGGTATTTGGGTATTTGAGGAAGAAGATAAGATGAGAGTGTGGTAGGGTAGGTAGAAATGTTGGACAAAATGACTATGTAATAATAGTAGTTGTTACTAGTTGGATTGCTTAGAAAAAGAGAGTCAATTTTCATTGTTTTAGTTCATTCTTTATTACTTTGTACTAGTTATTTTATTTTGTTATTTAACGTAATGCAAAAAAAAGTTAAGCAAAGCTTGCTATCCAATTAATTTTAGAGTGTTTATGTAAAATTTGTTGATGTGATAACAAAATACATTAGTATTTTATTCACGATTTAAAATCATACTATGCAATAACTTAAAGACATAATTGTAATTTTAAATGTGTTTAAAGTTATTTGGGGCGGTTGATGAACCACTGAACCGATATAGTAACCGACTTATGAATAGTATGTTGTGATACAAATTACTTACGGCTCCCCTTAACATAAATTCCTGGCTCCGCCCCTGGGGAGACATATGGGTGTTGGGTCTCCCCCAACCTGTTCAATTAGTTCAATGAAAAATTGGGTCAAAGCCAATGGTTTTTTACAATCTCAAATACGACCTCCACCATGTACTCAACTATAAATAAAGGACACCGTAAATTTAAATATAAGTTCTTCAATCTCTTTAAAGAGCTCTAAACTACACTATATTATTAAGAATCATCTTTCGGTATTGGATTTTTTTTTCTTCACATTATTAATCAACCTCGCTCCTTAATAATTCCATGTTGATGTTTATGCCTGTTTTCAAAGTTTTATATTCTAAATATTAACTAGTACAACATGATACATAATTTATCTTAAGAGTATGATATCTAGCTTAGCTTACATTATATTTCTAAACAGTAACTAAAGTATCGGCTAGGGACCATGTCTTTTTAGGACTATTCTGGATGTATAATGCAATTTCAGTAGTCATATTTCATTTCAGTTGGAAAATGCAGTCAGATGTTTGGGGCAATATAACTGATCAAGGAGTAGAAACTCATATCACGGGTTAGAATTATACGTGTAATTTGTAACATGGGATGTTTTTGTCGAATCAAAAGATCTTAATATTGTTAACTTTTGGCTCATTTATAAAGTTACGAGGTAGGTTATTATTTATTATTTAATAATATACAAGAGCTTTTACTTTAAACATGGCTTGAAAGTTGAATAATGGACATAATAAGAAAGAAAATATAATTGATTATAATCATAATCAGAACAAAGTCGGCATCCCCTAACTCTAAATATTGGCTCCGCCATGCCTCAAAAGGGTAGGGTATGAAACCCACTTAACCAAACTTTTGATATCATTATACACTTTGGCCATTATAAATGTAATAGCAGGGTACCAGTGTGATGCGGCGGCGGATACCCTGTGACTATATTTTCTGACAATGTAATATTATGCGGCTATATTTTTATTAAACAATTAAATTACAAATAACAATAACTTTAGTTATTACTGTGGAAATAATTCATCTCCTGTTAACCGAAGTTACCACAAACAAAATCTTGATTCTTTCGCACAATCACCCTTCGTCATATTTGGAGCCGACCGACCCAGTTCGACCCTCATGTTGCAATGGTGGCGACTTGGTCGGCGCAGTGGCGACCAAACCAGTCAACCGACCACTACGGGTAGCCTAATGGCTTTATTTTTAAATGTTTGGCTTAGTAGTTTGATTAGATTGTACATTGTGATTAAATGGTTGTATATTTTAGTGGAGGGGTAAATTAAATAGTGTATTAATTGTATGTGTTAAATAGTGTTTTTTAGTTGTATTTGTGCTTCAAATAGTTTGTACACTGTGTTTTATAAACTATATTTTTTATCAAATGGGTGTTTTAAATATGACATTAATTACAAATGTTGACCAGTCAACATGTGTAGGTGTTTATGCATAAAGTAATTGTACATATAGCTTAAATAGTTATATTTGCTTAAAATCTATATATGAAAATCGTAAAAAATTAAAAGAGAGAGGGTCATCCCTCCATTACAAGTAGTATAGATAATGTATAACGAACCAAAATTTTAGGTTATTCAAGAGGGCAAAATAAGACCAATATCAAAAGGCATTTGACATGAGTTAAACGCATAATCCGATACCGAAAGGTTTAGAAGACTTATGCTATATTATACAATATATAATTTCACGGCTAAAACGATGCCGTTTCAGCACACCATTTTCCCGCCTTATTTAGCAGGCTATTTTAGCCCATCACTTTTGGCCCAGTGTCCCTTTGGGTTTAGTAGCTGGCTTTGGTAGCTTACACATATATCATGTACCTTAGGCGTATTTTAATAAGATATAATGATACATACATACATGATACATTATAACAGGCTGCACATTTGGGTTGGAACTTCGAATATCGTTCCTGTATGAATACTTGCTAGACGACAAAGGTAGTAAAGCATAAGATCTATTTATCATAGTTATCAGGATCTCGATTCTGATCTTAGGATCTTACGATACTGCAAAGCAAAAACCTATCCGGATCCTGCATAGGATCTTTGCAGGCTTAAGATCTTATAGGATCTCGATCTTTATCATACGATCTTACGATCTAATCCGATCCGATCTTACTTTTCTCAGATTACAAACTAAAAAACTACAAATTTATGGGTTGTTTGTTTGGAGAATTCAAAAAACAACATGTTAATCTTTTTAAACATTTTATAATTATAATTTAGGACAACATTTATATGAAACATTCATAGTATTTTATTGTTATAATGTATTAGAATTTGTAAATTTGTATAAAATTACATAAACTATTAAGAATTAACATTCGAGTAGGATCTTACGATCCCGATCCGATCTTACGATCACGATCTTGCAAAGACGAAAACGATCCTTGGTAAAATCCCGATCTTGACAACCTTGCTATTTATGACAACAATGTATTATGAAATCAAATTTATAAAAACGAATATATTTTTCCAAAATATGAAAAATCGTGAGTATTTTGTCAAGAATAATAAGTTATTTATTAATAAGCGAGAGAATATTACATACCCCATAAAATGATGTAAAAATATCATGAGCTACGCACCCAAAATACGCTATAAAAAACCGCCGCTCGTTTACGTGCATAATCAATGCCTCGCCGCAACGCGGCGGCCTGAAGCCAACCTCGTTCATAATAAATAATGATTTTTAAAAAAAAATTAAAACGACAATTTGAGCCATCTCACAATATTTACACCACAAATTTATCTCACATGTCCTAATCAGGACTTGAACCCACAACCATTTAGTTGGGGAGCTTCTCACACACATGAGGTACCATTGTGATTTTGTCACGGGTATTTTGACAAAATGAAAAGACACCTCAAATTAAAGGTGCCATCGCCTCATGTAATCGGGTTAGTTGGGTCTGACTGAATCGGTTTTGGATTTGTAAAACATGATCGTAATCTAACCCTTGTTTCAGGTCAGGCTGTTTGATGGCACCCGATGAAAAAATGACCAAGATTGTATATGTGGATGGTATGAGCTCGGTATCAAACATATTCGGATGATTTCTTATGGCTGCATATAACTAATGTGACCAATTGACACATTTAGATTGTGGTCCAAACTCCAAATAATGAAGCATTTTTAATGCTACAAAAACTACTTCTCTCGCCACCTCAAAAGCTCAAATTGTCTAAATAGCAATGTTTAAACCTTGAACCTCTTGTCAGGAAATCAAGTGTCTTCTCACTAGGATATTTGGCCATTTTAAATGCTATAAACTGGATTTAAACTATTTTATAATTTTATCCCAAAGTACTGTAAAAACTAAAAACAACCTATATCATTAATAGAAAAATAGCCTGGAGAATTGTTCTTGTGTTTGAGCTTCAGTAAAAAAAAAAAAAAAACTAGTATGAATTAAGCAGTAGTTTTTGTTCAGGGTATGAATCAAAATTTAGTATATTAATTCAATAAAGATTTGAGTAGATGCATTATTTCAAACATAATTCATCCTGTTGATGGTTGAACAATATAATGAGGACCATTTATTTAACCGCTTTGTCGTACATTGTAAGTTTGACTAATTGTAACTAGCATTTTGACATTTAAAATCACCCATGTATTTTAGGAACCGCGGTATTACCAAAACAGGTCACTAAAATAAATTAGGGGAATTCTGCAGGCACCTTAGTTCATATCCGAGCTGCTCTGCTAGTTTTCTACATCACATGAGTTTACATTCTAAATACACCAAACCTTGTGGTTTCCGAAGGGCGGTTGTTAGAAGCAGAGATGCAGAGTCCCAAGATTTTGCGAGTGTCAGCAGGATCAATGATGCCGTCATCCCATAATCTTGCTGTTGAATAATATGCACTGCTTTCTTTCTCGTATGCCTCTACAAATTTAGCCTTGCTTTTCTCTTCATCTTCTTTTGACCACTGTAAACCCACATGATAAAATCAGTAAAAAGAAAAAAAATAAAAAAATAAATAAATAAAAAAATGTAAAAACTAATACTACGTATCAAATTATTCTTTAAAGATCAATTTTAACCTCAATTCCCTGTTTTTTCATCTTGCTCTTTTCTATCTGAGACATCACGCCAGCCGCCTGTAAATTGTAGAGTTTAAGTTAGTATTTTGACTAATTATTATGCAGACAAGATACATTTTAACAAAGAACAAAACCCGTTACTTGGATTGAGTTGAGATACATTTTGCAGAGTTGAAAGCGTAATAGAATACCTGAGCACCACCCATCACACCTATTTTGGCATTTGGCCAGAAGAACATAAAATCGGGACTATATGCACGTCCACACATTGCATAATTTCCAGCACCAAAGCTTCCACCAACAACAATAGTGATTTTGGGTACCTGTAAATCAATAATATAAAGACTTTTCTAACCAAGAGGAAGGTTGCACGAAATTTGCAAAAGATTGATTAACGAAACTAACCTTCGCACAAGAAACAGCCATCACCATCTTTGCTCCGGCTTTTGCTATACCGTTGGCCTCTGATTTTGATCCAACCTACCACATGAAGAAAATGTATATTTAACATCACACGCAGAGCATTTAACTATATTAGGAACACATAATGTACCAACAAACCCCAATGAAATCTGTTTAAGATACACAGCTAAATGAGATATCTGATAAAAAAAAAAGAATGCTTTATCACAAATAAAGACTTATCCATAAAACGACCCGTATGACATACCATGAATCCTGTAATATTCTGAAGGAACAACAACGGAATTTTACGTTGAGAACATAATTCGATAAAGTGGCATCCTTTTAAAGCAGCTTCATTAAATAATATCCCATTATTTCCAATGATTCCAACAGGCTGTCCAAGAATTCTAGCAAAGCCTGTTACAAGGGTCTGCAAAACGCAAAAGGGGATATTAGTATAAACAGTATCATACTAGAAACTACTTTAAATTAGAGTCAAAGTGGTATATATGTCCTCACAGTGCCATACAATTGTTTGAATTCATCAAATTCACTCCCATCAACTATGCGAGCAATAATTGATCGAACATCAAACGACTGCTTTAGATCTGTAGGAGCAATTGACCGAAGCTCGTTGACATCATAAAGTGGCTCTTTGTAATCAGAACTAGTTCCCTGTAATGCAGCGATCATTCCTTCATTACCAGCTTTGTTCAAGTTCTTAACAATATTTCTTCCTATAGAAAGTGCATGGACTTCATCTGCAAGTATTATGCAAAATCATGATGGAATTAGTATGGTTTATAGCAGACTCTTGATAACATGATACATATGGATATGGGTTTGATAGTGTGCTGATATGGGAATGGGTATCAGTTTCTTAACCCACTTTCATTTGGCGGGTATCATTGTATCAAAAATTCCCAAATCTAAAAATATGATTTCTAACTTTACTAACTATACCCGTGAATCAAACACCGTTCTACATTTCACATTCTCATTCCCTGATTTCTGAACCTTCAATTTAAACAGCCCTTTACTCTAACAAGCAGACATGTAACATTGTCTGATACACCATGTACTACATATTAGCCCTAAAGAGGCTATGAAAATTTAAAGTGCTTGTCTTTCTTTACAGAAAATGTTAGAAGCCTGAGAAATTCAAAATTGCAGGACATGGCATTTTAATGTTTTATGCACAAGGGGTTGAAAGGACTAATACAAGAACAAAGGGTATAGAGCTGTATACAAATCCAATTCGTGGAGTAACTTCAACTAAATCATCAAGATCAATGTAACAAAGACCTGCAGCCTATCCAGACTCCAGAGATAAACTTAAAGTCAACTTCGTGAAATAAGTAATGAAATGTAAACTAGAACATTCATTCTGAATCTAAAAATGACATCACTCATGTTTTAAATAATCAAGTTTATCATAAATGTACTAAAATGTGCTAAAAGTTAACACGAAGCTGGAGACATATCATTGCATATATCAGGAAGTCGATACTGTGAGAATGAAAATACCATAAATGGTTACCTTGCGCTAAATAGTCTGAAACACCTGATACCTTGCAATGCACATCTGCTCCCCCTAGATCTTCAGAAGACACTTCCTCCCCTGTAGCAGCCTGGAAACTAAGCATTTAGACGCATGTGGACAGATCCAAAAGAAAACAAGTCATGACACAAATGATACAGCATCAAAACACAAATTTACGACAAAAGCGACATGACAAAGAAGTCCTAAAAACAGGACCTACACTAACCTTCACGAGTGGTGGTCCAGCTAGAAATATGGTACCATTTCCTTTGACCATGACACTTTCATCAGCCATTGCAGGAATGTAGGCTCCGCCTGCTGTGCAAGAACCCATTACCAGTGCAATTTGAGGAATACCTTCTGAAGACATGCGGGCCTCGTTATAGAATACTCTACCAAAATGTTCCTTGTCAGGAAAAACTTCAGCCTGTTTTGGAAGAAAAGCACCCCCACTATCAACTAGATATATACATGGTAGTCTACATTTAGCGGCAATCTCTTGAGCTCGAAGATGCTTTTTAACAGTAATTGGATAGTATGTTCCTCCTTTGACTGTTGCATCATTTGCAACAAACATACAAAGCTTTCCATGAACTGGTCCTATCCCGGTTATAATACCGCCGGATGGAAGAGATTCATCGTATAACTCATGGCCTGCAAGCTTGAATTATATACAAAAAGAAATGAGCACGAAAATCACTCCTTATCATATAATCCAAGAGAAGTTACAAATTCATAGTTCTTTTTTCTTAATATATCATAAGCTGCAAAAAGCTAATTTCATTAATCAGACTAGGGTGTGTTTGGGGAGAGCTCCTAAGAGCTTAAGCTTTAAAAATAAGATAGCTTCAAACAAAAGCTTTGTTTGGCAACAAAATACCAAGGAGCTTTTAAATTTCATAAGCTCTTTTTTTTAAAGCTACTTTAAATAGCTTTTGAAAAGTGTAAAAGCTTTTAAAATAGTTATGTACATTATACCCTTCAAACAATATTAATATCTTTATTCACAAGCTACAACTCCTCAGCTACTTTGCGAAACATATCTAAAAATAAAAGCTCTAACTCCGGCTATTATAAGCTCCAGCACGATCTCCAGCTAACACCTAGTTGCGCCAAACATACCCTAGCTAACTAACCAACCAGATCACTAAAAACAAAGTAACAAACATCAGCAACCGAAAATCACTAGTTAATGTCTAACCTGTGAAAGCTCGAGAAACGAAGAAGAAGAATCAATTAACCGATCAATTCTCTCCCGCGGAAGTAATTTATTCCTACTTTTATGCCTCTTTACAGCCTCTGCTCCTCCACCTTCCCTCACCTTTTATGGAAGCAATAATATCATCAAACACATACTATATGACAATGTGTATAAAATAAAAACATATACCCAATAAGACAAACACAAAATCATTAAATTAACATAACAGAATCAGAAAGTAACACTATAATATACTAGACGAATACCGCACAAAACGACGGTGTATAGCGGCAAATAATAATACTTGCGAAATCGTGATTCTTGTTCGACCCTTGATGCAAAGCGCGTGTTTTTTTAAAATTAATATAGTGACCTCAAAATGTCATGTTTCATAAGTTCGTTCAATAACATAAGTGAACAAAATGAAAGTTCAATAGGCCTTTTTGGCAAGAGCTTTTTGAGGAGCTGTTAGCTTTTTGTTACAAAAATAATCTCCTTCAAAATATATAGCTCTACGTTAACTTCAAGCTTTTATTTCAAACAAATAGCTCCTAAATGAAAAGCTGATTCATGAAGCTTTTTAAACACTTTCGAGCTGTTAAAACTTTAAATTACTGATATACCCTCCAAACATTTATTTACAATTATAGATATGTTCATTTATGTCATTTTACATCTTATAATTACATTTAAGAGCTAACTTTCCAAACACTTTTATAAAAAAAATAGATACACCTTCTAGCTCATGTTAACAGCTTTGCAGTTTACAGCTTTTAACATACAGCTTACAACTAGTTTTGCGAAACATACCCTTTGTACGCAATTTTTTGAAAATTTTATTAACATATTTGTATATTAACCCAATATTTAAATATAGTACTTAATTAATATATAAACCACTAACGTTTTTGACTCTCACTTACTTAAATATGCATACATAACAAAAAATTGTGCACACAAATTAACGCTACTATACACTGTCACTGTTATGCGCGGGTACTAACATAAGAAATGAAATAATTAAATTAAAAAATATATATATTATAATACCTGACGAATAAGTTGATGAAGGTGAGACATAATATTCTCCATCTGACCAGAGTTCCGAACAAACGAATCGGAGGTCCGGTCAATACCATCAGCAAGAACATTGTAACCACGTATGCTGCATGATGACGTCATCATTACACGCCATCTGTTTGATGATGATGTTGTGGTTTTGATTATGAACCTACCCAACATTTTTATTAAAAATCTATCTGTGTGTTTTTGTGTGTAAGTTATAATTGAAGTGAAGTGATGGGCGATACAAAATGGATGATTATGATTTATGAGCGACTGAGTGTGAGTCGTGTTGTTGAGGTGTTGTTCATATCTATGCTTTTAGATATCGATATATATGTAACTATGTATGATGTGTCTCTACTACCCTATTCATTTTCTTACTTTATATTTACTAGGTTAGTATTCGCATCTGGCGGCAGCGGTTCCTAGTGATAGACCATTAACGATATGCGATATTATGGCAAGTGATTCGTATAACATTCAAAATAGAACGTGAAAATATCAAAATGTAATTGCAAACGGTTCTAACATTCGATAATTCAACTCTAACAAAAATTATTAACATGGTTTGAGATTCACGAATGGTATGAGACTATATGGTATAATAGTTTTTTTCAAAGTTACCATCCAAAGTAATAAAAATCAAGTTTGACTTTCCAAAATTATTCAAACCACATTTTCACTTTTCACATTTCACTTTTCCAATTCTTGACTTGTTGACAATTTTTGTATTTTATGTAGTATAGATATAGATATATGAATTCGTTCAACTAGACGAGTACTCGTGAATAGTAACAAGATTTTATAGCAACAGATTGTTTTGTGTTAAAAAAATATAGATTATAACTGAAAAATATAATAAAAATTTGAAGATTTGAGTGATTAAACATAATTTTAAAACCTGGTTCGATCTGAGTGTTTCAATCGGTTGAACCGTTTTGGTCGAAGAACAGGTCGATTTAAATCAAGACAACCTGACGCGTTGAGTAAAAAACGGGTCAAGTTAAACCGGGTCAATCCACCGGGTTCGAAGAGTCCCAGGTCAACTCGGTTTTTAATATGTATTAATAGTTTCCTTTTGAAATATATGTTTTCAACATTTATTTTTTAGTTTCAACTTTTTACTTTTTACTTTTTAATTTTCGGTTTTTCCTTTATATATCTTTATATATATTATAGCAGGGTACCCGCACGTTGCGGCGGCAGATACCCTGTGACGATTAACCGGAGAAACAGATCTCGAGATCTGATTCACCAGTTTGTATCGGTTTCAACGGGTCATCTCTGGTTCGTTTTCGGATGGCTTTTATTGGTTAGCCGACGCTGGTTCCCGGTTGAACCCGTTGGTTTGGTCCAATTTTCAAAACTATATGTAATATCAACTTGTTAGCTTGTATGAAGCTTTGTGTGTTTTATTAATTTGTATGATGTGTATAATAACATATACTTTTATTTTTTAGGGTGTTTTAAAAATAACATTAATTAGTGTGTTTAATTATTTTATATTATGAATTATGTTGTAGCTTGTTTAAATTGTACATTGTGAAAATTTTATTGTATTTTTTAGTAAGGGGTGTTTTAATTGGCTGTTTTTAATTTGGTAGATATGATTTTAATTTGTTGTACAATGTGATAAACTATTGTACTTTTAAGTAATGAGGTGTTTTAATAAGAATATTAATTACACCAAACATTTCTCTTACCTTTGACTTTCAACATTTAAAAATATAGTAATTTTTTTATTTTTTTAGTTGTCTGTAGGTAGGGGTGAGCAAAACAAACCGAACCGAAAACCGAAAAAACCGAACCGAAAAAACCGACCGAAACTAAAAACCGATGGTTCGGTTTTTACTTTTTCAGAAACCGAAAAATGCGGTTCGGTTTCGGTTTTCGTCCAAAAACCAAACCGCAAAAACCGAACAGAACCGAACCAGTTTTATTATATAATAATATCTAATTAATATAGTATGATTAAATAACTAAATAAATCAAATTTATAAATTCATATTCATTTTGTGAGTGGATTTAATATATTTATCTTAACGTTTATATTTATATGTGTGTTTGTCATGTCGCGTGTTTTGTGTGAATATATCAATAAGTATTCGATAATGATTATACTACGTGTATGTTTACTTGTATGTATATGTCTCATTTATATGTTTGTAATTGTAAAATTATGCAATAAACATTATTATGCTTAGATTGAAAAAAAGTAAAGAAAAATAACTAATTTTGTACGTAAAACAAGTTTGTCGATATAATTTGGCCATACCCAAATATTAACGGTTAGAAACCGAAAAAACCGAAAAACCGAACCGAAACCGATAACAAACCGAAAAAACTGAACCGCCAAAAACCGAACGGTTTCGGTTTTGGGTTCTACAAAAACCAAACATTGTGGTTCGGTTTCGGTTTTAGCCAAAAACCGACCCAAACCGAACCGTGCACACCCTATCTGTAGGCATCTTTTTTTTTTTTTTTTTAAACATCACTTTATTATTATTATTATTATTATTATTATTATTATTTTTTTTTTTTTTTTTTTTTTTTAATAAACATCACTTTATTAAAAACTCAAAGGATTTACAAGAAATTAGTGGGAAGCCGAGAAACCAACTGGGCCCCCACTCCTCTAGCAATAGCGAAACTAATACGATTAAAAATATAAACCGCAGCACGAGCCCCAATGTCTTGAGTCAAGGAGAAAAGTCTAATACGCTTTAGTAAGGTTACTGCCTCTTTCTCAAGTTCTCCAAAAGAAGAAAAAGAAAAGGGGAGGAACCCGTATCCGATATCTGCGCATTTAGCCTCATACTTGACACGTTTACGTCGTGCAGCTTCACGAACCGATCCTCAATCAAGCGGTTCACTGCATGAAGAATAGCCTCCCCACCACCCGAAACCCCAACACCAAATTGTAAATCATCTAAATAACCACCCGAAGAATGGCCAATCATGGACGCACATACCTTGGAAACTAACCGCCTCCAAACAGTTCCAACAGCAATTGGGCGGATACCTCCTCCAGGCTTGACCAAGGGTGTGAGAGGGGCACTAGCAATGTACTCACCCAACACCCTCGGACATTTACCAGCAAGAAAAAGGTTCACCACCTGGGTGATAGAAACGACCAACTCATCGGAAATAGCAACAGCAGCACCATTTAAACAATCCAAAAAGTGTTGGGCACGCAAACCATCCCGCCCACAAGAAGTACCCCGAGGGAAACTCTTATTATTATTATTATTATTTTGTTTTTAAGTGTAATAAAATGGTTTTTTTACACATAAAACTTTGATGATTTGATGGAAAAAAATAAAAAAATAATAAGTAAGGTTACTACATTTTTAAATGATTTTTCCTAAATATTATACTTCTTCCAACTCAAACTAATACTTCACGTTTTTTTAAATGATTAAATTTAGTTGTTTACTATTAAAAAATAGTTTGAACGAGTTTATCATTTTGCTTGAAAGTATTACAAACTTTAAAAAAAGACAGTAATTAATTAGTATTTAAAAATAAAACTGTTATTTTATTAAAAAAGTAAGAAAAAATACTGTAATAATTATGTTTTGTGCTTTTTTTCAGGCAACGATTATTTTAAGACATAGGAATTCTATTTATTCTGTTGGTTATGTAATAAGCCAAAAACTTGTGTACACATTCTTGTGATATAATTAATGTGGCGAAAGTAGCTTCAGCTGTAAAGATGTTAATTTAGGACATGTTTGACAAAATAATTAAAGTTTCAAAGGTGTTACTCTTTAAAACTTTTAAAATGAGAAATGAAATTTCTTAAATGAACTATTTCCATTACTCATCTACGAATATGAACCTCGACTGTATTGTTTACCAAAATGAACTTTTTGACTGGGCGAATCATGGGCGAGATTCTGAGCGCCGGGCGAGGTGGCTGCGCTGGGCGAGGTAGCTGCGCTGGGCGAGGTGGCTGGGGGAGTCTGCAAGTCAGTAGCTTTGTTTCTAGACCGAGAGCTGAAGAGTGGCCAAGGGCGGGTTCTGATGATCTTGGTGTTTGGCTGAGTGTGGCGGCAACTACACCTGGTGTTAAGCCTAGACCGCCCGCTCTTCCTTTGAATTTGAATAAAGGTTCAGGGAAGCCTCCTAGAGAATTTGAGTTTAAGAAAGATAAGCTTACATTTTTTAATATATGTACAAGACTTGTAACTTTTGGATAGCCCTTTCATGCTTCCTTTTCAAAGTGTAAGCTTTATTGTACAACATTTATTTTACAATTAAAAAATTCATGTCTGGTCTCCTATGATAAAGATGTTGATGTGGACATTTTTAGTTCACTTTGGTAAACTAAGAAAAAAAGTTTGTATTTGTAAAATGAGTGTTGAAATGAATTATTTAAGTAATTTGCTTTATAATTATTATTATGTTTTTATGTTTAGATCATCCACAATGGCATGACGACATGATGCTATAAGAGCACTCCCATCCATAACACCATAACACCAATAACACCGTCCACGTCAGCGCCACATCAGCTTTAACATTTAACATTAACATCCCCAAAAAACACTCTCATCCATAACATCCCAATAACACCATAACACCACTAATATTTTATATTTTCAATTTCAACCCCTAAACTAAAACAAACATTTCATTTATTAAACTAAAACAAACATTTCATTAAAACTTAAACCATATTACAATACGAGATAATAATTAAAAAAAAAATACAACGAAATGAAAAAAAAAAACACACTTCAAATAAAACGCTACAACAAATTAAAGGAAATACGATCTACTGACGAGGTTTCAAGTTATATTTTGCGATGATTCGATCTTTTTCGTCATTGATCCACTGCACGACCATTGGATCTTGCCCGTCAGTAGGCGTCATCAAAAACTTGATCTCTTCCAACCTTGTTAATGTGAGATCTCTTTCCTGCGCGGCCCGATACGCTGCTTCGGAGGCTTCTCGTTTGATACGAAACTCGTTTGCCATAGTTTCTGTAAAATAAGCTGACGAGCTCGTTCCTCCAGTGCTTGTTCCCCCAGTACTTGTTGTAGTCTCGGATCGTGCTTTCTTGGTAGCACGTTTCTTTCCCATGGGCCGTGGTTGTTCATCATTACCAAACAAAGCCTCGTTTGTTTGGCTTGGGACTTCGCCGGTTAAATCAACCGGTTCCGGCGTCTCCCATTTCTTATAATGACGCAAAACATCCCAAGCGTCATCGAGACCAAACAGTGCTCCTCTGTTTTCCTCACGATACCATTGCTTTGCCCGTTTCATCACATCCACCTCACTTTCACCGCTTCGTTGATCCCGTTGCGCACGTACGTAACAAGAGTTGAACTTTGTGCATATCCTGTTCAACGTTGTCCATTTGCTTGACATCATGTCCTTGGTGCGCCGTTGAAAGTTGAGTCTATTGAACTCATTTCTGACCCGATACCAAAACGTATCTCTAGGTTGGCACTTTCCAACTTTTGGATCCTCCGAAACAGCTATGTAACACCTTGCAAGTAATGCTTCCTCTGCTGAATTCCAACGATTGGTAACGAAAACCTCCTCATCAGAATCAATTGGTTCGGGCTCGGGGTCTTTGGATTTTTTGGATTTTCGCTTAATACGACCTTTTCCTTTTTTTGGTGGAGATGTGGGTGTCTCAGCAACATCTTGTGTTTCAGTTTGTGATTGTTGTGACTGTTGTGTGAATTGAAGGTTTTGAAAGTTGGAGTTTAAGGTGTTTTGTTGGTTTTGTTGTTGCCAAAACAGTAATGTTTGTTGTTGTTTCCACATTTCTTCGCTTGATAAGCCTAGTGGGTTGGGGTTTGAAGATGAACCAGCATTCGGGTTAGATGATGAACCCGGGTTTGAGGGATTCCACCCATCATTGAGAAGATTGAAGAAAGTATCGTCGTTGCCTCCCGACATAGTTTTTTTTTGCAGTTAATTGAAGTTGATAGATTGAGAGTATTGAGAGGATTTAGAAGTGGAAGTGTGAATAAAAATGGTGTTTTGATTGTGTATTTATAGTGGTAAAAAAAGGTTTTTGAAAATTTTTTTTTAATCATTCTAGCCGTTAGGGACTAAAAATGATTTTTTTTTTAAAGTTAACGGCTAGTAGCCGTTAGAGGGACTAGTTTTGAAAAATTTTTGAAATTTTTTTTTTTTTTTTTTTTTTCTGCCCCTTAACGCGCGTTAAGGGGATAACGCTGGGGGAGTAACGCCGTGGTTGTTCTTCGCTTCCATCCTTATAACGCCAGTAACGGAGTTAACAGCCCTCTAACGGGCGTTAGCGCGTTACGAATGGGAGTGCTCTAAGTATTTAATGCAATAAGTATTTATAAGAACTTTTTTTTGTTATCTCATATTTTCTCTATCTTCTACTTATTATCATAAAAGTCACTCCAGTTTCAAAAAATATTTATAAAGCTTTTATTATTTATAATCATATTATTATTATTGATTAAAAAAAAAGTCATTGATCCAATTGTAAAGCTTTTATATATAATCATATTATTATTGTTGCTAAAAAAAGGTCAATGATCCAATGGTAAAAAGTCATTGATGGACTGAGACAAGTGAACTTAATACTAGTATGTTTTAGTACAATCAAATGTTATCATCGGGGATACAAAATTTAAGTTATGATTTCATATCAATAAGTTTACTAAACGAGGATTTAGGTTTTAAAACTTACTACTGAACTTGGTTTTCCTTGATTATTATAGTTGTTAAAATATAAAGGGATAGATCTAAAATTCTATTTTACAAAAGACATCACAAGTGGAACATACTCTAATACCAATATAGTATTTTTAAATTTTAATTAATTGACTTTTCGTGACACTGAATTTAGTCAATAGTTATTTATATTCTATTTGAACTCATTCTTTTCAAAAAGGAAGTGATACTTACATCATCAAAATTGATGCACACACTATTATTACTAGGCGAGTATCCGTGTCTGACGGCAGCGGCTCCTAGCGGCAGACAATTAACAATATGTGATACTTTTGTAAGTGTTTCGTATAACATTCAAAATAGAACGTGAAAAGATCAAAATGAAATTGCAAACGGTTGTAACACGTGATAATTCAATTTGAGCAAAAATTCTTAATATATATAAAAACAAATAAAAATATTTAGTGAAACTGAAAATAAAATATTATATCAATTAGAATTTTGATAAATTAGAAAACATAAAAAACTGGCTGAATTTTTCAATTTATTGTTGTTGCTATACAGTAATATGACCTCCAAGAGCATATTAAAATAATTGAGTATTGCATAAATGAGATTAAAGCTAACAATAGTGATTTTATAATGTTCACATGTGGCTTGTTTAAAGCTACATAACTCTCATCCTTTTGTAATGCACAATGTTTTTTGTGCATGATAACTTTTTGTATGTGTCATTTCTTTAGGAGAAAGATCTAGCAAGAATAAATGAAAGATGAAAGACGCATGTTAGGGAAACATCGATAATAACTTAATTTACACTTGTTTATACTTTGTTGCAAGACACATGGACAAAAATAAGCTAAACTTGACAGCTAAATTGGTACTTCATAAGTATCACCAAAATCCGAATATAAGCAAAAACTTGAGATATTTCAAGCACACGACACATAATCCAAACTTAAGTACAAATATAGTAGCTTTCTAATTGTAAACGTAATGAGACCAAGATAAGATGATCTGTATGAGTTATATGTTGCAATGACTTTGAAAATACAGTATATGATAGCCAATATAATCATCAAATAAACACAAATTAATACACTAAAAGAACTATCAAGTCAAAATTATCACTTTTATATAGTAACTACAAGATATAAAAAGGCTCCTAATGAGATTTCATTTAAAATATAGTATTTATAAATAAAATAGAAGGTGCTTCTACATGTTCCATCTCAAGTATATGATTTTTGGTCACAGCTAATACTTGTAAACAACCAAAAGGTCAACCAAAAGCATAAACAAATCCACGAACAAAAATGTGATTAAAGGATGAAAGACTCTTAACTTATTTTGTGCAACTGACATAAACTGGAACAAGGAAAGAAATTAGAATTGAGAGTAAATGTTTCTCTAATAAATGCACATAGTAGCAGTACATATTGACGGTAAATCTGAAACTCATAAATAAACTTTCAAAGGGCAAGTGTTTCAACATAGTTTTTAATATAATTGTTTTCGATATAAAGTGAGGGAACATTTTAATTTGTAGTGCTATAGAATTATGTAAATTTATTGAAAGAACATAATTCATATATACAGATCAACTTACCTCCAAATTAGGAGACAAGTTTAGCCCATTAGCTTTCAGACCACGAATTCAGTGACCCCTAAGATCCAAGCTCTGATATCATTCGAAAAAGGAAATAAATTAGTAAAAAAAATTGCATTTGGATGCAAAGATGCTTCTCGTCTCTATATAATCAAAATACTAAAAAATCTACTAAATACAAAAAAAACTTAATTTAGATGGACAAGGTGTTATAAGAAGAAAATTTGTAACCTCATGATCGTGATGTATATACGAAACCACCAACTAATTAATCAAGACAACATACACAACAAGCACAAAAAATATCAACTATAAAAGCCCTTTACAATTCATGATAAAAAAAAGGAGCTGATTCATACACTTCAATAATGATTGGGACACTCCAAATTATTGTGTTTGGACATTTATACCCTCACAGTTATCTTTACACTTTCACCTATGTAAGGGTATAAATGTCCAAACATAATTAATTGGAGTGTCTCAATCATTTTATGGAGTGTGCAAATCACTTCCAAAAAAAAACACGAATGTACCGTTGTAATGATTATGTGCATGATTGAATGAACTATTTGTTGTCTAGATTCAAAATAGAATCCGGAGGAATCGTACATGGAACTATTGTGTTTTTTTGTGATGATGGTGATGGCGAGTTAGGGTTGGTTAGTGAGATTGGGGTAGGGCCGGTAAGGGTTCATGAATAATGATGGGGAGTAAAGGGAGGGTTACAACTGGTTAGGCCGAGTTTTTAGATGCTTCCCTGGTAAGCTTTGATTACTTTCTTAATTATTGTATAGACCTTTGTTTGACTTACTAATATAACCCGTTTGCATTTTAGACTAATCGTGTATTTCCATAAATAAAAAATAAATTTTCAGGATTCAATTAACTTGCAATAGTTTCCATCTTTGCGATAATCTAATTTGTTTCCATAGACACACATGATTTCCTCATTCAAATAATCTAATTTGTTTCCATCTTTGATAAACACGAGTACATGTGCATAGCAACGGTATTCTATAGCGGCATACAGTTATAAACATTTTGGTTAAATGTTTTGTGTAACCAAAATATCACTACAACTATCTGCCGCTATAAAATCGCATTGCTATGTACGGGTACCCGTCTAGTAACTTAAAATACATTTCAAAGATTGATGTGCAAACAATATACACACTGCTAATCAAATTAGATGATGTTAATTTAATTTGTTGCTTGTGTTTATACACTATCTGTTTTAATAACAAATTTGAAAGTCATTAATTATTAGTAATTGTATATAACTACTCGGTTATTATAGTAGTAACTAAAATATAATAAGGCAACATAGTGACGTACTTTAAGGAATCGGAAAACAAGTTTTTATTGAAGTGTAGTATAGAAGATGGAATAGTTGGCATATATAATTCGTGTAGTATGGTTGTCTTTGAAGTGTAGTATAGAAGATTGAATAGTTGCTATATAGTTTAATTAAAGGTAATTTAGGCAAAACATTAAGCATTAATTTAGTTAAGATATTCAACAATTGACTTTCAACTTTCAAGTTTTCACTTTCACCTTTGACCTTTTTTCCATTTTATATAGTTAAGATTAGAGTAAATTACACCGTTCGTCCTTGTGGTTTGCGTTGACAGCAGGAGTTCGTCCTTTGACCAAAAAAGTTGCACCGTCCATCCTTAAGTGGCAAACGTTATGCGCCATTAGTCCTTCCCTCTAACGGAGCCCACTAACGGTCGTTAAGTCTTGTTAACCTCAGGGCATAATCGTCATTTCAACACCATAAGGACGAACGGTGCAAGGACGAACGGTGTAGTTTACACTTTTTGTCCCTTTTTTTACGTTTAATATCGCAAATCCAATAACAATCCAAATGTATCGATCAAAATCCGTTACATATCATCCAATTCCAAATCCAAGTATCAAACCCGATAAGTATTTATATCGTCCAAATCCAAATCATAATTTCCAATTTATTCCGAAACTTACCAATGTCAAGAGTCAAACGAACTAGATCACGTTTGTTAAGTATTTTCACATTAGTAAAATTATTATTACCAATCAATTTTACCGAACATGATTAAAACAAGAGAAATTTAAACGCATTCAACCCAAACCAGTTAATAGAAATACAAACAAATACACCAATCTGATGTTGCTGCTTGAATAGTATATACTCAAAGTGCTCATTATAGTCACAACAAGATTTAGCTTTAATAGAATAAATCGAAACATAACACTTCAGAAAATTCAAATATGAACGGAAGATAAATGCAATCGATCCGCACCCGAGACATAGATGCACCCTTACATAAGCTTAAGGAAATTATTATTAGGCACAACGAAAATCAAAACAAGCTACGGGATTCAAACAAACACGTTTCCCCAACAGATTCAGCCAATCCAATTGGTCCGAGACCCACAGACTCTCGACACAGAAATAGCACAAGGTCTGACCTGACTCGTTTTAAGAACAACAAATACTCAGACACCATTTTGACACATTTCCACATAAAAAAAATACAAGATTAGATGTGACGGGGTTATGGACATACCACACGACCAAAAAAATACAAGATTAGATGTGGCGGCTGCGACCACAGTGGCGGTGGTGGCTCCCGTACGCAACCCAAACAGATCCACAACCCTTAATATAGAAAACCCTAGAAATCTGAACCTTTAACTCGAGATCTAAGGAGCGTCGTCATGATTTGTAGCGCGTGTGTTGCAAAAATGGAGTCACAAGGACCCGATCTACCACTTTAGAAGGGTGGTGAGATTCGGTGGTGGCGCGTGGCCGGAATAGTGCCAGAGATGGTGACCGGAGAAAGATTCCGGTGACCGGATATTAAGAGAGAGATAGAGAGAAGTAAATTTTTAAGAGAGAGAGTGAATAGGTGAAAAATGAGGGGAAAGGGGAAAAGTGATGCTCTATATATACACTGTTCGTCCTTATGGTGTTGAAATGACGATTATACCCTCAGGTTAACAAGACTTAACGACCGTTAGTGGGCTCCGTTAGAGGGAGGGACTAATGGCGCATAACGTTTGCCACTTAAGGATGGACGGTGCAACTTTTTTGGTCAAAGGAAGAACTCCTGCGGTCAACGCAAACCACAAGGACGAACGGTGTAATTTACTCTTATTATTATTATTAGACTAAAATACACCGTTGGTCCCTATAGTTGGTACGACGCATCGCGATGGGACAAAACTCGCCCTTTTCATCGTCGGGGGTCCCTATTTCAAGGTTTTCACTCGCTACAAGTCCTTTGACCATTTTGCCGTTAGTCAAGGACATCTCATGGCGTTAGATTTGTCTTTAGTCCAAGGACACTTTTGTCATTTCCATATTTCAATTAAAAATTTCTTAATTATTGCCACATGTAATGTAACCCTCTTCCCGCCCCAATAAACACATAGTCTGTATTATCATTCGTCCCAGAACTTTCGTTACAAGAATTATCAGAATTCACAAACCCTAATTGCATGTCACAAAACCCCTGTTTATCAATCATAAAACCGAAACATGGACTTAAGTAAGAAGACAGTCAGGTTATCCAGTTGATGATACCGTCCTATACGACTCTGCTAAGAAGAAATACGGTACTATTTTTTTTTTATTACAGTCTTTGGAATTTGTAATTGTGGTATTTATTGTTTCCCAATTAAGTTTTTAGAATGCTTTAAACATATATTGACATGTTTTCAGGTGGTAGATCTAATATGTTTAGTATGAGGGTTCATCACAATGGTGTCTTTAAATACTGGCCTGGTAGAATATACGTTGGAGGTATGGAAAGTTTAGTTGATTTGGTTGATGTTGATAGTGTGTCAGTTGAAGAGTTGGATGTTCTTATGTATGAATTGGGTTATGAGCTCGGTTCAAAAAATTACTATTACTTTGTTAAGCCGGGTAGTAATTTAGATGATGGTTTGTATAGCTTAAGTGAGAGTGCTAATTTAGAAATATTAAAAGATCTTGTTGATGACCATAAGATGATAGAGGTTTATGTTGAAAATGGTAAGACAACATTGGACGTTTATCAAATGTCACCAAAGTCAATTAGCACAGTTATTGCTGATGTGGATGCAACAAAGAAAAAGGCAGCTCTTGCTATTGTTCCATATTGCTCAAAGAAATTGTTCTTAGAAAATATTGTTAATAAGTCTGTGGTAGAGGATATATGTGAGGTTACAGATCAACCTTTGGAAGTCAATACTTTGGTACAATCTAGTCAGATGCCAGAAACTCAACCCTTGTTTCCAGCTGTAGAGGTCTGTCATAATGAAGATGTTGTAGGTGATGTCAACCAACATATAGATAAACATGTTGAGCATATCCAAATAGATAGTCTTGAAGAGGTATCTCAAAATGATCAAGAGTTAGGTCATCATGAGGAGAAACATGTAATCATGTGGATCATATCCAAAAAGGTAAATCTGTGCAGGTTAGTGAAATCGATGAAGTTGTAAGTGATGACAATGTGAGTGAGACAGACACTTATATGAGTGACGATGATGATATTGAGAACAATGGTGATGGAAACACAGTTGTCGATGAGGCTAATACTTTGAGGAGCCTGATTTTTATGTTAATCTGTTCAAAGTGACCGAGACTATAGATTTACCATTGATTCGTCTTGTTTGTGAGTGTGGTGAATAAACACAATATCAATATATCAAATTAATCGTGAAATTCGACAAATCAACCTTTTAGGAAAAGGGTTAACGTGCCAAAGCTCACGAATGTGATAAAAGGGATACCGGGAAAGTGATTTCCCCGGGTCGTGTCCCAACGAGGTGTGAAATTGACGGCGTCGTTGAGTTTCGTGATTAGGACTTGAATTGGTTAAACAAATTTGGGTTTTGATTACGTTAATCTACAAATTAAAGAACGAAAGTGAAAATTAAGCACGTAAAATAATGTAAACACTAAATAAACTAATACTAAGCCTAAGGAACAATAAAACGATGCTAAACTACATCCTAGGGTGCTAAAATACTAAAACGCGAAAAACCGGGAATTCACCAAGCCCCGAATAGTGAAAAATATGCAATTTAAGTCCTATGAGTGCAAAAACAATTTTCCTACATTCTAAATGACTAAAAATAATTTTAGAAAAAAGCCGGGTATTTTTTCGACTTTGAATTAATTTCTACGAATTAAAAACCAAATTTAACTAAATAAATTATAAAAAATATTAAAACTATTCTGAAAATTATGAAAAATTTATAAAAACTACTTTATGATAATACTAACCTAAGAAAAATATCAAATCAGAAAAAGCTGTTAAGATAAGCAGTAAAATAAGCAAACTAGATTATTAAGCTAAATAAGGGAAACTGGGTTAAATAATTAACTAAAGCAAACTTGAACGATAAAGACCCACGGGCAAGATGGACTTGTGTGTGGTGTGTGAGGCGTAGGGAAGGTGACTGACCCAGGTTCGAATCCTGGGCAGTGCCTTTTGCTATTTTTTTATTTTCTTTTTTATTTTCTTTTTGAAACTTAAAAGCTTATCAAAATGAAGATTCCTTGTAAAAACTTTTCTTGAGAGAACCTCAAATAAGCTGTTTTAACAGTTTATTTGACCACTGCTGTGGGCGGACCCAACCAAACACCCCTTTAATCAGGTTTAAGGATCATTGAGCACTACAGAAGCTATAACAAAAGTTCAATTAAGCTACTAATAAGTCTTAAACTAAAGCATGGCAGTAAAAAATCAGAAATCAGCTAAATAAAAAATGCCAAAGAGTAATCCTAATAGGGGAACATAAGCAGTTTGGCAATCTAGAGAGTCCTAAGCAACTAACTGGGAAAATAAGCTCTAAAAGGGACCTAATTAGCACTAAATAAGCTGAATGAAATCTGATCTAATCTACTTGTACACTTAACACTGATAAGCTCAAATAAGCAGATTAAAATTACCTAATAAGCACAAAGAAACAGCTATGATTGCTGCTGATCTGCATGCTTAAAACAGCCTGTTGTGGCAACTTGAAGCTTATTTCTAAGCTAAGAGATAGACTTCAAAAGCAGGAACAAGCTACAAAAGTAAAGTTAGCATAGGTGACATTCAAAAAAACCAATTAGGGGAAAAGTTTGACACTGTTACAGCTTATAAATAAGTTGTAAACAGGTGCTTTTGGGCCTGTTGTAACTGATGCAGAAAAAATGGAAAGGGACAGGCTCAGATTTCTTGCATACTACTAAAAATCATTTTGCAATAAAACACTACTTGGAATGCCAAAATAAATTGAGCTAACATCTAACTACAACTACTTGGAGACCCAACATGGGTAAAAAATGGATTTTGACCCATGAAACTTGCTGATCCAAACATCCCCTTATGGGGCAGAAAAATCTGTGAAATCAGTTTTAAGGCTTTGAAAACTTAAGAACCATTTTGAGATCATTAACAAAAGCTTATTTAAAAAAACTCATCTAAACATGAAGACAGACTAAAGATTTTAAAACACACAACTTGCATAAACTTTAAAGGGCAATGGAATTAAAAACTGAGATTGAATTAAACTGAAATTAAGGATTACATGTAAAATAAAATGACAATGAAATTAAAATGAGCTAGAACATAAAGATTCTAGACTAGTTTTTAATTCTACAAAACAACCTATTTATATAAAACTAGTGCTAGGGTCCTCTTGTTGTCTTCTTCCTGATGTGTTTCTTTTTGTGCTATTTCTGTGAGTGAAAACCAGCAAAGACCATCCTTTGTGCTTCTTCAAATTAATCTCCACCATCCAAATCAGTTAGGTACCATAAAAAATTATATGAGCCATCCATGGGGTGAGGTTGAGCCAAGGATTGCCAAGGTGGCAATGGGTATCATGTGACTTCGAGGGATTAGTGGGTTGGGAATTGGGTAAAGTTGGGTTTTAGGGTTTGTCAGGTTTTGGGTAAAGAGAAGGATTATCTGGGTTAAAGAGAAAGAAGAAAACCAGAAGGTATGGGAGGGAAACAAAAAGGGTCATGTGTCGTTTTATTTTATCTGATTTGTGGGGAGGTCAAAATGGGATGGGTCATGGGGTTTACAATGGAAGGGGTTCAAAGGGATAAGGAGGGGGTCCAATTGGTTTAAAAGGGGTAAGTGTATTTTGTGTTTCTGGGAAGGTTTTAAGACGGTTTTTCCAAACCCACTCCAAAAATATGTCCGGGTCCTCAATTGATCAACGATCGTAGAAAATCACATCCCGGCACCGGTTTCTCAGCACTTTTCTGATTTCAGCTCGACTTTGCCCGTTTTCGCTCTGTTTTCAATCCTTTTGTACCTGCAAGACATAAAACACACTCCGAGGATATTTTTGACATATTTTGATCATATTTGGGTGTTTTTGATCATTTTTGAGGTCTTAGATGGGTAAAAACGATGAGTAAATAAGTACTCATCAAATCTCCCCACACTAGGCAATTGCTAGTCTCTAGCAATCAATCATGTAAAGTAATGAATTAATCAAGAGCTCCCCGTTTCGACTTTTTTATTTGATGCGACAAATTTAAACTAGACTGAAAGTAATCAACGTGCTTGATTAACAAAAAATGGTATCATGGAACGGGATTCACACAAAATGGGTGTCTCCTAGGAATTGTAATCGTCATCCTCTTTTTAATACTCTCAAACTAAGTCTAAACTTATTGTGCAAATTTTTTGGCAAAATGCTAACACTACTTATACAAGTAATCTATGTAAGTCAAAACTTAACTTTTTTACTCCCGCAGTTTATACAATTTAAGTTCGTGTGCTCATTTTCAAAAGTTTGACCATTGAAATCGACCTTGTTATGGTTGTTATCCACTTAACCAAAATCTTAACTTCCCGGAAACTACGAAAGTCTAAGGATCGAAAGGGCCACTTCCATGTAGCGGCTTTCTTCTCGGCACATCCCAAACCAGTTGGCTTTAGGTGATCGGGCTTTTGACACCTCACGGAGAATAGTACCGGAATTAGCGGGAATTCGATTCCAAAGATTTACGAGGCTACCGTTAAGTTAAAACTAAACCTAAATGGACAACAACCGACGATAATTTAGAAATTCGAGATTCAAATGTGAGATCACTCCATGTAGCGACTTTCTTCTCAGCTTGTCCATTTAAGGAGGCTAGGTTTTCACCCTCGAGAATAGTATCGGAGCTTTCGGGGTCTTTGACTTCAAGAATTTCTAAATCACCGTCAAATTTTTAGACAACTTTGACGAATCCTAGTTCAACTTCCGATTTAAATTCAAGAAAAAGCAAGTTTCGCACATTTATTCATAAGCAACATAGTACTTTTATTTGAGGAACTCATATTTTTTCATTTTTCAATTCTTTCTTCTTTTTTTTTCTTTTTTTTTATTTTTTTTCTTTTTTCTCACATTTTTTTTTATTTTTTTTATTTTGACTTTAAACTTGCGATTTATTTTTGCATCATTCAAGCACTTTTACGATACTTTCATTTTGCAACATTATTCCAATTTTAAGAAAGTATGCTTTTCCAAAAATTTAAATAAAAAGTTGAACTTGAGCTCTATATCAATTTTGCTTAAAAACTTTTTGTTGTAATAAGACGATTTGAATGTTCAAAAGTTTGACAATGAGCACGTATTTTAGGTTCAATTAGTTAGCTTCTGGGAGAAAAATCCATAGATTACTTATATAAGCTCTAAAGAGAACCAACTACTCCACACTTAGCATTTTCATTTGCACAACGCGTAAAAACTTAGCCTAGTTGTTAAGAGAGCAGCTAGATCAACACTCTAGCAGAGTCGGGATTCCCTTTGTTCTAACCTAATCAAGACTAAACTATCATTAATACCGAAGCATTAACGCTTTATTTTCGTGCAAAAATTTTTTAAAATTGGGTCAAAACGGGGGTACTAGGGACTAAAGGGTACAAATGTGACAAAATTCGACAGAATTCCCCCCCCCCCCCCCCCCACACACACACACACTTAGAATTGAATATTGCCCTCAATATTCAAAGTCCTGGCCGAAGCCGATACTATCGAACGGAAAAAGGTAATACCACTAACAAAATGTGTGGACGAAATCTGTTATTGAACACAAAAAGGATTTTTGAAACATATCCTCAGATAAACGTTAGTAAAATTGATCGGATATTGGGCGGCTGGATTGAAAACAGGCGCATCAATCATCACGATCAAAGGGATTCCTGAAAACATGAGCAAACACACAAAAAGCAAACACTGTGGAGGTTTCCCCCACACTTAGTTGTTAGAAAATAGAAAGAAGTCGGAAACCATGGGTGAACACCCATGAAATGCTACTGTTTTTGTTAACCGAGTCGCTAGCTTGACTCGACCCCGAATTCATTGGTTCATGGGGAAGCAAGTGGAAGAGAGAATCTCCATCGGACTTTCATTCAAATGGTTTGGATAAACATTGAATGTGCTGAAAGTTCCACTCCGATGAGATACATCCGGCTCAAAAGAATGAGAAATGCCGGGGTCAAAGATGGTATCTTCACTCCCGTAGGAGTTAAGACATGGAGAAGAAATGGGAGGAGAAGGAAAAGTGTCAATCTCATGACAACGGTTGGGTTGGGTGGGCAAAAGATTAGATTGAGGAACATTGAGAGAATGTTTAGAAATCTTATCCACCACTAAAGCAATGAAAACATCCGTATTGGGCTTAGAAGAGGTTCCATCATCCGGCGGCTTAGCAGGCGGACGAGTGGATGATAGACCTAAGCCATAATCATCACTCTGAAAACCCGAAGGTATCGAGTCATCCGGAGAAAGAAAGTCGACCTCTTCAATACGAGTGTCACTTAACGAATTATCAGAAAACCAATTGTAAAGAAGATTTTCCAATTCAGTAAGGTCGTCTTCAAAGTCGAAGTGAGCATCATCATCTCCCCGTGGAGAATGATCAACGAGAGCGAGTTCATCGGCGAACTCCTCGAGAAGGTCTAACGTCGAAGGGGATTGCCACTATTCTTTTCTTCAGGTAAAGAAGGAGATTAAAAACGTCACTATCCTCATTCTGAATATCAAAGATGGGATTATCCGAAACTAGAGTGAATTCAGAATCGAAGTCAAACAGAGGATTAGTGAATGCCATAGCAAAAGTTTTCTCGGACACAACAAGAATATCTTCATTATCCGTATCAAAATCAGTGTCCATGTCAAGATCTTCGGGATCAACATCTCTCACTTCTTCTAAGCTGACGAGCTCAGAAGGTAGCTCCTCCACATACTCGATGTCTCCACATGATAAAGAATCATCAAACGACGTATAATCATTTTTCAGACTCGGAGATCACCTCAACAGGTTCTTTTGGGGTGGGAGAAGAATCATCATCGAGAAGTTCATCACACATATCACCGGAAATAACCTCGGACTCACTTGGGGTTGTGACAAGGTTCTCAACACAAGACAATTTCGTTTCCGGAATAGTGCTAAGATGCTCGTCCCCCATTAAAAGGTTATCCGAAGGTTCTATGGTAGATAGGCAATATGAGGGTGGAGAGTGGACATGTGCGGTACTTTGTGGGCTTGAGATATGCACCTTGTCCTTTGTCATCTCCCAATCCTCCTCATCCTCATCATCGAGACGGCAAGCCTCGTTAAATAGGAGACGCTGTTGAGCAGCTCGTTCATCGGCTAGTAGTCTTTCGTTGCGAGCTGCTTGTTCTTCGACAAGAATTTGTCCATACGTTTTCTGATGAGACTCTTCTTGGGCACGTTCATTAACCAATTCTTTTAAATCTTTTAATAGATCTAGACAATTTTGGACAAGTTTTTGAGGAATTTGCAGAGGTTGTGTTTGAATCGTTTGGTACTGTGGAGGTTGGTCATAATAAGAGTAGTCATAATTGTTACAATGATCATGCTCATAGATAAGCGGATTCCTCGTTTGACAATCAGCGTTATAGTGCGGACCTCCACAGTACTCACAACCGTATGATTGATGTGAGTGATTCGATGAATCATATAGATATTGGTCAAAACCAAAATTTTGATTGTTACATGGACCTTGCTCATAGACAAGCATGCTCCCTGCTTGACACTCAAAACTCGGGTGAGGACCTCCACAATACTCACAAGAATATTTCTCCATCTCATGGTGTGGGGGTTGGTTAAAGAAATTGGTTGTTTCATTGTAGGGATTTTGGTCGTAGACAAACCCGTTTCCCGTATTCACATTGCTACAACCTGGGCAATTTCCACCATTTTGAGGTCCACCGCACCATTCACAAACGAATTGGTAAGACGAAGACATCAGGAAGAATTATACGGATAAGAGGGATAAAAAGAAAGAATCATCGGCTCAGAGGATAACGAAGAATAGAATTAAACGGTAAAAGAGGGTAAGAGAAATAGAATTATACGGATAAAAGGAACGAGAAGAATACTTTTGGATTTTTGAAACGAGTGCACATGCACTTTCAAAAACAACACTTTCAATTAAAACAAGACCGAGGCAAAACACAGTGAACAACACTTTCAAAAATAATCACAAGCGTATTCGCGCAAGTGACACAAAGGCAAGTTTTGAATCTTTTGTTCGGGAACTTATAATGATAACAGTCAAGTTGAGAAGTGTTATATTGATTGTGTGTTCTATTTTATTTAAAACAAAAGGCAAAAATCTTTTTGTATTTTTATCTTTTACAAATATACAAAGAAAAGAAAAATATTTTTGTATTTTTGTATTTTTTATAAAAAACGGTAACTTCACAAGGAAGGTTCTTCAAGTTACCAATCGCAAAAACTTCACGATATTGTCGCAACACACCTCCCCGGCAGCGGCGCCAAAATTTGATTCGTCTTGTTTGTGAGTGTGGTGAATAAACACAATATCAATATATCAAATTAATCGTGAAATTCGACAAATCAACCTTTTAGGAAAAGGGTTAACGTGCCAAAGCTCACGAATGTGATAAAAGTGATACCGGGAAAGTGATTTCCCCGGGTCGTGTCCCAACGAGGTGTGAAATTGACGGCGTCGTTGAGTTTCGTGATTAGGACTTGAATTGGTTAAACAAATTTGGGTTTTGATTACGTTAATCTACAAATTAAAGAACGGAAGTGAAAATTAAGCACGTAAAACAATGTAAACACTAAATAAACTACTACTAAGCCTAAGGAACAATAAAACGATGCTAAATTACATCCTAGGGTGCTAAAATACTAAAACACGAAAAACCGGGAATTCACCAAGCCCCGAATAGTGAAAAATATGCAATTTAAGTCCTACGAGTGCAAAAACAATTTTCCTACATTCTAAATGACTAAAACTAATTTAAGAAAAAAACCGGGTATTTTTTCGACTTTAAATTAATTTCTACGAATTAAAAACCAAATTTAACTAAATAAATTATAAAAAATATTAAAACTATTCTGAAAATTATGAAAAATTTATAAAAACTACTTTATGATAATACTAACCTAAGAAAAATATCAAATCAGAAAAAGCTGTTAAGATAAGCAGTAAAATAAGCAAACTAGATTATTAAGCTAAATAAGAGAAACTGGGTTAAATAATTAACTAAAGCAAACTTGACGATAAATACCCACGGGCAAGATGGACTTGTGTGTGGTGTGTGAGGCGTAGGGAAGGTGACTGACCCAGGTTCGAATCCTGGGCAGTGCCTTTTGCTATTTTTTTATTTTCTTTTTGAAACTTAAAAGCTTATCAAAATGAAGATTCCTTGTAAAAACTTTTCTTGAGAGAACCTCAAATAAGCTGTTTTAACAGTTTATTTGACCACTGCTGTGGGCAAACCCAACCAAACACCCCTTTAATCAGGTTTAAGGATCATTGAGCACTACAAAAGCTATAACAAAAGTTCAATTAAGCTACTAATAAGTCTTAAACTAAAGCATGGCAGTAAAATCAGAAATAAGCTAAACAAAAAATGCCAAAGAGTAATCCTAATAGGGGAACATAAGCAGTTTGGCAATCTAGAGAGTCCTAAGCAACTAACTGGGAAAATAAGCTCTAAAAGGGACCTAATTAGCACTAAATAAGCTGAATGAAATCTGATCTAATCTACTTGTACACTTAACACTGATAAGCTCAAATAAGCAGATTAAAATTACCTAATAAGCACAAAGAAACAGCTATGATTGCTGCTGATCTGCATGCTTAAAACAGCCTGTTGTGGCAACTTGAAGCTTATTTCTAAGCTAAGAGATAGACTTCAAAAGCAGGAACAAGCTACAAAAGTAAAGTTAGCATAGGTGACATTAAAAAAAACCAATTAGGGGAAAAGTTTGACACTGTTACAGCTTATAAATAAGCTGTCAACAGGTGCTTTTGGGCCTGTTGTAACTGATGCAGAAAAAATGGAAAGGGACAGGTTCAGATTTCTTGCATACTACTAAAAATCATTTTGCAATAAAACACTACTTGGAATGCCAAAATAAATTGAGCTAACATCTAACTACAACTACTTGGAGACCCAACATGGGTAAAAAATGGATTTTGACCCATGAAACTTGCTGATCCAAACATCCCCTTATGGGGCAGAAAAATCTGTGAAATCAGTTTTAAGGCTTTGAAAACTTAAGAACCATTTTGAGATCATTAACAAAAGCTTATTTAAACAAACTCATCTAAACATGAAGACAGACTAAAGATTTTAAAACACACAACTTGCATAAACTTTAAAGGCCAATGGAATTAAAAACTGAGATTGAATTAAACTGAAATTAAGGATTACATGTAAAATAAAATGACAATGAAACTAAAATGAGCTAGACCATAAAGATTCTAGACTAGTTTTTAATTCTACAAAACAGCCTATTTATATAAAACTAGTGCTAGGGTCCTCTTGTTGTCTTCTTCCTGGTGTGTTTCTTTTTGTGCTACTTCTGTGAGTGAAAACCAGCAAAGACCATCCTTTGTGCTTCTTCAAATTAATCTCCACCATCCAAATCAGTTAGGTACCATAAAAAATGATCTGAGCCATCCATGGGGTGAGGTTGAGCCAAGGATTGCCAAGGTGGCAATGGGTATCATGTGACTTTGAGGGATTAGTGGGTTGGGAATTGGGTAAAGTTGGGTTTTAGGGTTTGTCAGGTTTTGGGTAAAGAGAAGGATTATCTGGGTTAAAGAGAAAGAAGAAAACCAGAAGGTATGGGAGGGAAACAAAAAGGGTCATGTGTCGTTTTATTTTATCTGATTTGTGGGGAGGTCAAAATGGGATGGGTCATGGGGTTTATAATGGAATGGGTTCAAAGGGATAAGGAGGGGGTCCAATTGGTTTAAAAGGGGTAAGTGTATTTTGTGTTTCTGGGAAGGTTTTAAGACGGTTTTTCCAAACCCACTCCAAAAATATGTCCGGGTCCTCAATTGATCAACGATCGTAGAAAATCACATCCCGGCACCGGCTTCTCAGCACTTTTCTGATTTCAGCTCGACTTTGCCCGTTTTCGCTCTGTTTTCAATCCTTTTGTACCTGCAAGACATAAAACACACTCCGAGGATATTTTTGACATATTTTGATCATATTTGGGTGTTTTTGGTCATTTTTGAGGTCTTAGATGGGTAAAAACGATGAGTAAACAAGCACTCATCAACCATCTATAGGTACCACCAGCCAACTACCACATGATTTTTTTTTAAGAAAAATGAGTTGGATCTGTTAGATGATAATGATTTTGCAAGTGGTTCTGAGAATGAGGATGACTATGTTATTAGGAGGAACAAATTGAGGGCATACAAGAAACAAAAGTTAAGTGAGGCAACACAAACAGAGGACGAAATCTTTTTTTTCTGTGGTCAAAGTTTTGTAACTGCAAAAGAAGTAAAAGATAGGTTCTACCTGCTTTCAATAAAGACTAGGAGGAAATTGCAACTAATTAAGAATGACAAACAGAGAATTAGGGTTAGGTGTCTTGGACAAATACCTGTTTGTGGAATAACCGAAGGTTCAGGGCTGGGAAAAGCCCCAAAGAGGAAAAATGGTCCGATAACTAGAGGCCTTGGTAGGGATGTATATTTGCGAAAGCGCAAGGAGCAAGCAACAGAGTGTCCATGGTTGTTGTATGTAGCCAAAAATACAGATAAAGATGTATGGATTGTTCGAACTTTCAGGGATGAACACAAATGTTTGCAATCAAGAGACATTAAAGCTTGTGACTACAAGTTTCTTTCGAAGCAAATAGTTGACCAAGTTCAAGTCAATCCAGATATTCCAATCAGGGCTGTTCAAGATCAGCTCAGTAAACAGTTTGAAGTTCAGGTGTCTATGCAAAAAGCATTAAGGGCAAAAAACAAGGCAGAAAATGAGATTAGGGGTGATTATAAGCAGCAATACACCCTTTTAAGAGAATATGTTGAAGAGTTGCAGAAAACTAACCCAGATACAACAGTTAGGATAAGTGTACAAACTGCAACAGATGCAACATGTCCGACCAGAGTTTTCAAGAGAATGTATGTATGCTTAGGCGCTTTGAAGGAAGGATACAAAGCTTGTCAAAGAGAGTTGTTGGGGTTAGATGGTGCTTTTATGAGGGGTCCTTTTCCTGGCCAGCTTCTTACAGCAGTCGGTATAGACAGCAACAATGGAATATACCCTGTAGCCTATGCGGTTGCAGAAGCTGAAAGCAAAGACTCATGGATTTGGTTTCTTGAATGTCTAAGAGATGATCTTGACTTGCAACCAAACTCAAACTACACTTTTATCAGCGACAGGCAAAAGGTGATTTTACCATTTAGTTGATTAGATTCACTTGTATTTTCGTTAAATGCAAGTTTTATTAGTAAGGAATTGATGTTTATTTGTGTGGGGTATCATTCCAGCATTAGCAGAATTATTCCCTAGTGCTGAACACAGATATTGTTTGAAGCACATCCATGATAATATGAAATTGCAATGGAATGCTAAAGCATACAAGGAACATTTATGGAGATGTGCAGCAGCAACAACCGTCCAACAATTTGAGGGAGCCATGCTGGCATTCAAGAGTTTTAGCGAACTTGCCCATGCTTGGTTAAGTAAGATACCACCAACCCATTGGTCAATGTCGCATTTTTCAGGTACCTAACCAAATCTATGTCTACTTGTACATCTTTTGTTCTACGACATTTTTCAGGTACCTGACCAAACATGTTGTAGGGAGGGCTCATTCTGATGTGCTACTTAATAACATGTGTGAGGTGTTCAATGGGAAACTAATGGGAGGTAGGCACTAACCCATCATTACTGCTTTGGAATACATTAGAGAGTACTGTATGAAAAGAATAGTGAACGTTGTGAATGTGATTCAAAAGTGTGCCAGACCATTAACACCAAAGGCAACACTCATGTTAGATGCAATCAATAAAGAGGCTTATAAGTGCACTGCTTTACGGGGTTGAAGGAGAAAAGTATGAGGTCAGTGGATGGGGAGACAAGTGTACTGTCAATGTTGAAGCTAGGGCTTGTACATGTAGAAGATGGGAGCTTATAGGTATGCCATGTAAACATGTTGTTGCTACCCACCGGTGTATGAGGTTGAATGGAATACAAATAGGATCTGTTGAATCATGGGTGCATCCATGTTACTTGCTTAAGACTTGGGAAGAAACTTACAAACACCACATCCAGCCAATAAATGGTTATGAGCATTGGTATAAGTCACAGGTGCCTACAAACATTCTTTCACCTAAACATCATAAACCATTAGGTAGGCCACGAAAGAAAAGAACCAGGGCTTTTACTGAAAATGATAATAGTGACAAAACCAGTAACTTGTCACAGTCTAGTAAGAGTGTGGTTTATGGTATTTGTGGCAATTCTGGACACAACAAGAAAACATGTCTTGGGCAAGGAGGTGTAACAGGAAGTCAAGGCACTACACAACAGTCACAAAAAACAGGTTCATCCTAGCCAAAAGTTACAGCAAAGAAGAAGGCAAAGGTTACAGGTGACAAGTATGAAGGTAATGATCAACCAAGTGTGGTCCAGTCTCAATCTGGAAGTCAAGTTGATGCTGCTTCTGGTGGGTCTCCAAAACATTTTTGGACTAAGACCAAGATTATAGCAACAAAGCTTTCTTCACAACAAAAAAATACTGGTTAAGCATATGAAAGCCAATGTTATCCATCGAATATGTATTCCCCTAAACATTATTTGTTGTGTTTAAACAATGTATGTTTATGAACTTTGTAGACTCCAAAATTTTATGCATTTGGAAATATATCCATTTGCGTTATGTATGAAATCATGTCATTTTAGTGTTTGGGTTTAATTGTGTTTTTATTGTATTGTTTTTATAGAGTCTTCATACATCTGTGTTTTGAGTTGGATACTCTTATTCTATTATCATAAACACTAATGAAGGATCAAAGATGGATGAACAACACCATATCAAGTTTATGTTGATACTCAGAAATGGTGTCGGTTCACCCATCCTTGAGACTTCATACGTCTATGAATCTTGGATCTGTGGAACTTGGATTTGTGTTTTGAGTTTGGTTACTGTTATTCTATTATCACAAACACTAATGAAGGATCAAAGATGGATGAACAACACCATATCAAGTTTATGTTGATACTCAAAAGTGGTGCCATACATCCATCTTTGAGACTTCAAAGATGGATGAACAACACCATATCAAGTTTATGTTGATACTCAAAAGTGGTGCCATACATCCATCTTTGAGACTTCATACGTCTATGAATCTAGGATCTGTTGAAGTTGGATATGGGTTTTGAGTTGGATACGGTTATTCTATCATCACAAACAGGAATGAAGGATCAAAGATGGATGAACAACA
Source organism: Chrysanthemum seticuspe (assembly GCA_019973895.1). Lineage (NCBI taxonomy): Eukaryota > Viridiplantae > Streptophyta > Magnoliopsida > Asterales > Asteraceae > Chrysanthemum > Chrysanthemum seticuspe. The sequence goes on along the minus strand of BPTQ01000007.1, from coordinate 350,942,927 downwards.
CCATATCAAGTTTATGTTGATACTCGAAATTGGTGTTTGTTCATCCATCCCTCATCATTCATCCATTTTTGAAACTCGTATCTCTGTTATGAGTTTCACCATTTGTGTGGCAAGTGATATATAAATTCTTGGGGCAAAGGACCTTCTAGTAAAGGCAGCACAATATAAGGACCAAAGCATAAAAGAAATATATTAACACTGTGCAAGGACCAAACATTATACACCAAAAGACTATTCTTAGTCAACCTACACTAAAACTTCTTAAACACAACTAGACCATCTACCACCGATTCAAAACACTAAAACCAGTACCTATCTAAACCCTATAGAAGAACCATAGAAAAAAAAGAAGATGACCATCCAAGACAACACACAAAAGTTCCTGAGACGGCAAACTTTCTCCTTCTCAACAAGGAGATTGGCCAAGGCTGCTTGGTGAGCAGCCTCTAGCTCGTTTGCCCGGTCACCAGCGTTGACCGCCTCCATAGTCTCAGAAACGAGGGCGGCTTCGTATTCTTGTAATGCCGCCTCATTCCTGTAGATTGTTCTCTGCAAGTAGATGATCACATCTCTTGCTCTCCTTTGGATGGGTGGATCGTACCACCCTATGAATGGACATGTTGTAGCCTATAATTGATAATCAATATGTTAGCATATGCTTGCCTCATAAACACAAACTAAACCCACTTGTATAAAATCACAATTATAATAAACCAGATAGACTATCATAATCAACACATTTTAAGGTAAACCACTACATGCAAACTTTAATACAGTATGAAATAAAATTAAGTGTCCCAACCTGTCTTGGACAGGCATAGAACCTCCTGCCGGGGTTCGTGGTGTTCCAGCATGTTCTAATCACGGCCCTTCTGTTGCATGAACACACCACCATTTTTCAGATTTTACCGTCGGTGAAGAAGATAAGATTTTAGTTGTTAGGAAAGATAAAGGATGAGTGGTGATAAAATGTTCCTTTTATTAGCCAGGTTTTACTGTAGCGCCGATGGTTAAACAAGTGGGCTGGCACGGTAATTAATGGACAGTGGTAAAATGACAAAAGTGCCCTTGGACTAAAGACAAATCTAACGCGATGAGATGTCCTTGACTAACGGCAAAATGGTCAAAGGACTTGTAGCGAGTGAAAACCTTGAAATAGGGACCCCCGACGATGAAAAGGGCGAGTTTTGTCCCATCGCGATGCGTCGTGCCAACTATAGGGACCAACGGTGTATTTTAGTCTTATTATTATTATCATTTTGTAACATGTCCATTGGTGATGTGATTTTGTGGTGTGTGCATCAATTTTGGTGGTGTGAGTATCAATTCCCTTTTCAAAACGATCACTCCAAGCCTGTGGAGATTAAAAGAAAAATACTTATTAATTGACCGAAAAGAAAAATGTAATCGCTCAGGATAGTTTAGTGGCAAAAAAGTTTTTAAATATCACACAAAAATGTGCGAGTTCTCAAGTTCAATTCTTGTTATGTGCAAACAACTATTCAAAATATGTGAATTAATCAAAGAAAATATGGTTATCCAAAAAATATAAAAATTAGTATCCTAATAGATCTAGAAACTAATAAAGAAAATTAATTAAAGCTACTAAATGCGTAAAAGCTACTAAATAGTAGAGTTAGACAAATTTGGCATTCTTTAATGAATATGTAGCAACCTACTTCAGTTGGCTAGCCGACCGACGAGTATTGTTATATACTTCTACAATTTTTTCTTACGTATCATTCTAATCACATACGGAGATGATTTATGAATCACATTCAATTCTTTCTCGTCTCATACATACACTTTTGCACATGTTATTATCATATGAGTAGAAAGATAAGTAGAACGAAAAATAAATTGTTTTTTTTTTTTTTTTTTTTTTTTTTTTTTTTTTTTTTTTTTTATAAATACTTATTATCATTTTTCTACGTTGATGTATCTAGCATTCGTAAACTAACTAAACACAAAACGGTATTTTTGAACTGTTTGATAGGAAATTAATGTGTACCCAATTATTCAACTAGTTTTTAGTGGTCGTGTATGTGTTCTGTTTGTTGATTTACTTAGTATTTAAGTAGGATACATGGCTTAATCCATGATAATCAGCAGTTAAGAAGTAGGAGGGTAATATGTAAAATTAGGGTAAAAGAGATTAACTTAATTTGTAGACTCTCATCTTTTTGGCTTTTACTAGGAGGTCATATGTTAGTTTTAGCCACTAAACAAACATCCATTTGGTGACTTAATTAACTTACTTATTTTTCAATAAAAACACATTAAATTGTTATCAAACACTACCTTACTTTATATTTATATATGAATTTTGTTCTATAAATATCAGGGAAGATTATTTAAAAACATAGTAAATTTTTAATTTTTTTTAGTTGTCTGTAGGCATCTATTTTTTATTATTATTTTTCTCTGCTTTTAAGTGTAAAATGGTTTTTTACATGCGTATGTACACAAAAATTTGATGATTTGATAACCAAAAAAAGAGCTACACACAACTAGAAAAATAAGTAAGTTTACTACATTTTTAAATGATTTTCCACAAATATTATACTTCTACCATCTCAAACTAATACTTCATGTTTTTTTAAATTGACTAAATTTAATTGTTTACTAGTAAAAATAGATAAAAAATAGTTTGAACGAGTTTATCATTTTGCTTGAAAGTATTACAAACTTTTAAAAAATAGTAATTAAATAGTAGTTAAGGGTAAAACTGTTATTTTATTAAAAAAGTAAGAAACAAAATACAGTAATAACTATGTTTTGTGTTTTTCTTTTTTTTTTGGGGCAACAATTATTTTAAGATATAAGAGTTCTATTTATTTTGTTGCATTATGTAATAAGCCAAAAACTTGTGTACACATTCTTGAGATATAATTAATGTGGCGAAAGTAGCTTCGGCTATAAGAGCACTCCCAATGATGACGGCATAACGCTGTTTGTTGTCCCAATAACGCCGTTATTGGCGTTACTCCGTTGGAGGGTTTGTGAAATGACGCCGTTAGTCCCTGCGCGTTGGGTTAGTAACGCCCGTTAAGGGGCAAGAAAAAAAAAATTCAAATTTTTTTCATAAACACCCCCTCTAACGGATACTAGCCGTTAGGTTTTAAAAAAATTCATTTTTAACCCTAAACGGCTAGTTTTTATTAAAAAAAAATTCAAAAACATTTTTTTACCACTATAAATACCCAACTAAAACACCATTTTTTTCACACTTCCACTACTCAATCCTCTCAATACTCTCAATCTTCAATCTTTTATTCACTGAAAAAAAAAATGTCGGGAGGCAACGATGATACTTTCTTCAATCTTCTCGGTGGAGGGTGGAATCCCTCAAACCCGAGTTCATCATCTAACCCGAACGCGGGTTCATCTTCAAACCCCAACCCACTAGGCTTCTCGAGCCAAGAAATGTGGCAACAACATCAACAATTTCTCTTTTATCAACAACAACACCAACAAAGTACCTTAAACTCCAACTTTCAAAACCTACAATTCACACAACAATCACAAACTGAAACACATGATGTTGCTGAGACACCCACGTCTCCTCCAAAAAAAGGAAAATGTCGTATTAAGCGAAAATCAAAAAAATCCAAAGACCCCGAGCCCGAACCAATTGATTCTAATGAAGAGGAAGTTGTCGTTGCTGCGCGTTGGACTCCAGCAGAGGAAGCATTACTTGCAAGGTGTTACATAGCTGTTTTAGAGGATCCGAAAGTTGGAAAGTGCCAACCCAGACATACGTTTTGGTATCGGGTCAGAAATGAGTTCAATAGAAACAACATTCAACGGCGCACGAAGGATATGATGTCAAGCAAGTGGAAAACATTGAACGACATATGCACAAAGTTCAACTCTTGTTACAGACGTGCGCAACGGGATCAACGAAGCGGGGAAAGTGAGCTGAATGTGATGAAACGGGCAAAGCAATGGTATCGTGAGGAAACCAAAGCAGCACCGTTTGGTCTCGATGACGCTTGGGAGGTTTTGCGTCATTATAAGAAATGGGACACGTCGGAACCGGTTGATTTAACCGGCGATGTGCCAAGCCAAACAAACCATGCTTTGTTTGGTAATGATGAACAACCACGCCCCATGGGAAAGAAACGTGCTACCAAGAAAGCAAGATCCGAGAGCACGACAAGTACTGGGGGAGCAAGCACTGGAGGAACGAGCTCGTCAACTTATTTCACCGAAACTATGGCAAACGAGTATCGTATGAAACGTGAAACCGCCGAAGCGGCGTATCGGGCCCAGCAGGAAAAAGATCTCACAATAACAAGGTTGGAAGAGATAAAGTTTTTGATGACGCCTACTGAAGGGCAAGATCCAAATGTCGTGGCTTGGATCAATGACGAAAAAGACCGAATCATCAAAAAATATAACTTGAAACCTCGTCAGTAGATTGTATTCTCGTCATTTCCTTTAATTTGTTGTAACGTTTAATTTGTAGTGTGTTTTTTTATTTCGTTGTAATTTTTTTTTAATCTCGTATTGTAATATGTTTTCAATTTTAATGATATGTTTAGTTTAATAAATGAAGTGTTTGTTTTAGTTTAGGGGTTGAAATTGAAAATATGAAATGTTATTGATGTTATTGTTGTGGGTGTTTTTTGATGATGTTAAACTGAAATGTTAAAGCTGACGTGGACGGTGTTATAAAATAACCCAAGTTACCATTGAACTTGCTCTAAAGATGTTAATTTGGGACATGTTTGACAAAATAAGTAACGTTTCAAAGGTGTTTGTGTTTAAAATTTTAAAATGAGAGATGTTTAGGGGCCGTTTAGTTGGAGAGAAATACTCCATTTTTCCAGAAAAATTTTCATATGAAAAGGGAAAAACTGAAAATTCGTTTAGTCGCACTTTTTTCCAATAATTTTTCAAAAATATGAAATTCTCATTTTCCAATTCTTAATAGAAAAAATGAAAATACCATTACACCCTTCTCACTTTTTTTTATTTCCCAAATAATAACACCATTTCCTTTCACATTCTCACTTTTTTCATTTCCCAAATATAACTTCAACTAAACGGATTTTCAAATTTCTAACTCTTCTCTAGAGAAGAAAAACCATTCCCTTCTCTAGGAATTTAGAAACGGAAAAACATGAAAATTTTTCATCAACTAAACGCCCCCTTAGTTATGAGTATTATGTTTTTATGTTTAGATCATTTACACTGGCATAACTTAATATGTTTTAGTACAACCAAATGTTATCATTTCAAATGTGAACTTTTTGGGGATACAAAATTTAAGTTATGATCTCAGATCAATATAAGTTTACTAAACGAGGATCTAGGTTTTTAAAACGGAGCAAGATCCTCTCAAGTTGTCTTATACAACTTGAGTCAAGTTGTGTGATTATGAACCATTGGATTTGATCCAATGGCTCAAATCAAAACAACTTCTTTTGATTTGAACCATTGGATCAAATCCAATGGCTCGCAATCACCTAACTTGACTCAAGTTGTATCCACAACTTGAGAGGATCTTAATCCTTTTAAAACAATGTGTGACATTGATATGTCCTATTTTTACAAAGAAATCACAAGTGGAACATACTCTAATACCAATATAGGATTTTTAAATTTTAATTAATTGACTTTTCATGACACTGAATTTGGTCAATAGTTATTCATATTCTATTTGAACTCATCGTTTTCAAAACGATCACTCCAAGCCTGTGGAGATAAAAAAAAGAAATAAATTAAAAAAAAAAAAAAAAAACCTTTTTAATTGATCGAAAAGAAAAATGTCATAGCTCAAGTTTAGTGGCAAAAAGTGTTTAAATATAACACTAAAATGAGCGAGCTCTCAAATTCAATTCATGTTAGGTGCAAACAACCATTCAAAATCTGTAAATTAATCGGTAAAAAGTTAGAAGAAAATATGATTACCAAAAATAAAAATGAATTAGTATCCGAATAGATCTAGAAAGTAGAAACTAATAAAAAAAAATTAATTAAAAGCTACTAAATGTGTAACAGTAGATTTAGGCAAATTTGGTATTCTTTAATGAATATGTAGCAACCTACTTTAGTTGGCTAGCTTGCCGACGAGTATTGTTATATACTTCTACATTTTTTTCTTACGTATCATTCTAATCACATACGGAGATGATTTATGAATCACATTCGTTTCTTTTCTCGTCTCATACATTCACTTTTGCACATGTTATTATCATATGAGTAGAAGGATAAGTAGAATGAAATATATATATATATATATATATATATATATATATATATATATATATATATATATATATTTACTTTTTATCATTTTTCTAGGCCGATATATCTAGCATTCGTAAACTAACTAAACATGAAACGGTATTTTTGAACTGTTTGATAGGAAATTAATGTGTAACAGATTATTCAACTAGTTTTTAGTGGTCGTGTATGTGTTCTGTTTGTAGATTTACTTTGTATTTACGTAGGATACGATACATGGCTTAATCCATGATAATCAGCAGCTAAAAAGATTTCACATTTTCTAAAAGCGAAAAGATACATGCTTCAACGTTTTACTGCAGATGATACTTGACAAGTCCTTGCCAACGACGTTTCAAATTTTTACTTATCGTCCGATGTTCAATGATGTCTTCATCGCTAAAGTTTCAAATTTCCCATAAAAACGGAAACTTTGAAGCTTTAGAAATCAAATGTTGACGAAACTTTGACGGGACATAGCAGAGGGGTTTTCGGGGCAACTTTCCGACATTGTTTATTTGTTTATGTAACCGTTTATTTGCTTAATGTAAACTTCATATGAAGTGCTTGAACTCACTAGCCTATATAAGGGGTGTTTGGGTAAAAGTGCGGTTCATCAAATCTGTGTTTACAAAATGGCGTTTTGAAACTGCACCTCCCCACTCACTTTTTGAAAACGCAATTTTGAGGCATAAAAACGCAAATAATCACTGCTCATCCAAACACTAAAAACTAGATTATTGAGATAATCCACCTCCAAAAGCAATCCCAAACACCCCCATAGTCAAACACTTCCTATTTTTCATGTTTATCGGAGGGAGTACTATCGAAAATCAATATAAATAAAAATCGGCTGTAAACTGGCACCTCCATATGGACTTAAATGTTAGGCTCTGTAGCGGTTGTAACAGGAAGAAGTAAGGCGCTATAGGTGTTGCCTAGTGGCATATGGCCAGTAATAACGCGTTTTATATTTGTGAACTGTAAACCACACATAAATCATGCCCAGAATCTCAAAACATGGTAGTCTCACAATGATCAGTAAACCAAACAAGAATGCAAACAAAGATTCACATAACACTTGGCGTTTGGTCTGCATATTTGATAACATACAAAATTACAAACAGGATGCCTTCTCAAAAAGAACTCCCACATAGCATCACGTGCTTGCTAAAGTGGTCCTATACATGCACACAGACGCATTTCACATTATCGCAATCCCAAATGTATAAGAACATACCCCAAGTCTTATATATCGATTCAGTTCACTCTTTTCACCTAATCTACTATCGTTTCTTCAGCCTACCAAGGTCCAGTCAATGTTCTTCGTAAGCATAGTCTTTTATTTCCCCATGGCAGTTTCATCTTCTCCACTACCTGCACAAATTAAGAATGAGTTAATCGCCGTTCATCAGCTTCTTGCTATAGCTCTACACCCCAAAAAAGGGTGCAATTGTACATAAAAAAAAGTTCAGTTTTTACTTTTTGGGGTCAAAGGTTCAGTTTTGACTTCAGCAATCTATCTAAAAAGTTTACCGTGGAAAACGTTTTGTGTCAAAAGATGTGATCATGCATCTAAAATTTGACGGGATGTGTAATGTGTCTTTGTAAGTAGAAAATAGCACATAGTCACATGCTCTTATGTTATTTGAAGCTGTCAATAAGCAGATGTTCGAGTCTTTTAAAATTTCTCATAATTTACAAAAGTTAATAATTAAGTGACCCAAAACAACACTTTGGTGAGAAAGTAGATACGGTTTGTGAAATGGAAACTAAAGACACTCAATTAGGTTAAAATTTCCCTTAAAGTACTTTTATTTTATCCTAAAAAATGCCGGAAAATAAGTAAATTTTTATGATCCTTGACTAGTCAGTTATCTTTTGCAGCCAGTATGGAGCTGATTATCCAAATCTGATATTTTGAGGCCAAGATACCAGCTTAGATAAGTGAAGTGTGACACCTCGTCCCATAAGTGAAATAGAATTATGAGCCTGTTGTAGACTACGTATACTAATAATGTGTACCATGGTTTTAAGTTGATTCGGCTCTTCGTGGGCCGATACATACCTGATTATTATGCATATCCATCATCTCTTCCTGCAGTGACAACCAGGTCAAAAAACAAATGCAGATATTAACAAACATTCAAACCAGTTTGCAAACAAGATAATGATGATAAAGACTAGAGTTACGTGCCTGTTTCATAAGCAACTCATTATTCATTTCTTTAAGCTTTGCAACTTCGGCTTCCAACTCCAAAGTATAGGCCTGGTGGATTGATTCAAGGGATCATTCATCATAAGTAGAACTTACTTATCATGGCAAGATGAACGGGTTGGGCGGGTCGGGTAACAGGTCAAACGGGTTGGTAAACAGATCCGGCTGCGTTTACCAGCCACTTTTATATGATATTATCTATTACTGAAAATTCTTGGGCCAACCAGCTACTCAAAATACTTTCTAGGCCACCCCAAATATGTATCTGGTCACGTTTATGCAAAATCCGGCAAAAACAAGTTGGATGACGAATATAACTTTAAACTTATAAATAAATTAAAAAAGAAGCATAAATACCCTAGATTACTAAGGATATTCCGGTAACAGTTAAAATCTTAACGAAAAGAAATCCTTCATTCAGAATGTTTTTTTTATCAGATTTGGTTTAAAGGAAACCGTTTGACCTTTTGCTACTTCTTTCGATCTAATCCATTTGACCCGTTTAAGAGAAAACGCAACCCGAACCCACCCATTCATAACAAATAGTAGATGTCATTGTTACAAAAAGTAACTCACCTGCTTTCGGGCCCGTGATCGTGCAGCAGATTCTCTATTCTTAATCATTCTCCTCCGCCTTCTTTCCACTACTTTCTCTAAAGTCCCACTGCTTTTCCTCCCTCGTAAACCACCTTCACCAAATGTATAATACGGAGGTGATGGAGTTGAATCAAAGTTAGTTTTTGGAATTATATTCCGTGGAGACCCGGCCATAATTCCCCCAAGTGTCTTAACATTCATTGCACCACTTTCCATACCATTAGATTGAACCACACTACTGCTTATAGGTTGCTCAGATTTTCCAATCCTAGTCCCTGGGCTAGCTCGCTGACCAGTCAATGGCGCGGTGAAGTCCAAGGCAGCTTGCTTTGGAAAAATCGGCAGTGGTTTTGGTTTTGGCTGAAGGTTTAGTCCATTTTGAGTCTGTGTAATTTGGTTAACCATTGGTGCATTGTTTCGAGGTGGTGGTAGTTGAAACGCTTGATTCTGATTAGGGTTCTGAAACCCGAATATGATACTACTGTTTTCACCATTCTGTTGTGAAATATCACCAAAATATGACCCCTTCTGAACTTGATTGGTTTCAGTTACTACACCAGCTTTGGACAAGAAATCCTCGAGTGTCATCTCGCCTAAAGTTGGTTCCCTTTGCTGCGGTTGTAAGTTAGTTTCACTCAGGAAATCCCCTTCTTTAACTACACCATTAGTACTACTCTTGAGCAACTCTCGCCACACTTCCTCAACTGTTTTCTGGCTAAGTGTTCTTGGCAATGTCAAAGATCCTTGTCTTTGTATATTATTATTAATATTATTATTTCCATCATTCGACACACTTCCATCTATTGCAAAATTTGAGGTTGATGCGACCGTTTGAGTCTCTTCCGCAGTCCAAATGTTCTTTAAAAGTTCATCCATATTCATTGATCCAAAATCCTTACCACCTCCACCAAATGTGTTTTGTAACTCATCGAAAGTTAATGAGTATATGGAAGATTGTCGGTTTAATGGCGAATTTGACACCATTTGTTTACTTCCATTCAGTTCTTGTTGCGATGTGTCACCATAGTTCTTGAAGTTGATAAACGAACTCATTGCTTAGTTATCTCTATGGCCTTGAGTACTTCATACCCAAATGCGAAAAATTCGCAAAAAGGGAAATAAATTAGTCATTTTCCAAAAAGCATTAAACTTTCTTAATAAGGAAATCACAAAACTACTAAATTAGTAAGTGGTAAGTACAAGATCATCTGCCTACTTTTATGGGGGTGTTTGGTATTGCTTATTAAAACTACTTCAGACAAATAAGCAAAAAGGCAAAAAGACAATATCACATAAGCAGTTTTAATAAGCAATCCCAAACACCCTATTCATATAAGCAATATCAAATCACAAATCTATAATAAAAAAAAAAAGAAAAAAAAAAAAAAAAAAAAAAAAAAAAAAAGCTAATGATGCCCATGTTTTGACTTCTAAGTTAAGATTGAGTTTATCAATATTATCATATTTACTCTATCAAACTAGATAATGACATTGACTTTAATGGTACTAACTAGAACTTTCATATCTTAAAGTCAAATTTTAAATAAAATAGTTAAACAAAAAATTATTTTTATAAAAAAAAGATCAAAACTTTTATACCACAAAACATTAGTAACATATTAATGCTTCAAAAACAAAATCCTTAAAAAGCATCATTTTTTATCATCATTTTTACTAAAACTAACCAAGAAACATAAAGATCTAATCCAAAAACAAAAAAAGATAACAACCCATTTAAGATTAGACCCATCACAACAAAGGGTGAGTTACAAAAAGTTATACAAGTGATTAAAAATCAAATCTTTATTAACAGAAAATGAAGAAAAAAACAAAAAAAAGAGAAGGAAACTGGAACCAAAATATCTTAAAAGAGAGTGAAGAAAATATACCAAGAAGAGGTGCTTGTTTGTTGGCTCTGATGAGATGACAAGTGTCTTTGTGTTGTGTTGTTGTGTTTTGAGGCTATTTATCTATGTCATAAAATAAATTTTGTTGAATTTTATGCTAGTTTTTTAAGAATGATGTATGTGACCCTTTATGTTTGAAAAGTTTCTTTAAACTTCCTTATATTCTTTCTAAACTTGTACCTCTTCTGTCTTAAAATAAAAGAAATTGATTTGCACACTGAGTACATTTGAGTGTGTAAATAAAACATATATACATTATTAACATCCAATATATGCATTAAACACATGTAAAATATTAACATCTTACTTTAACTGAATGTACATTTGAATGTGCAAGTAAAAAAATTGAGTGTGCAAATCATCTCTCTAAAGTAAATGTCCATGTTTCTATTTTGTGATGCCCCAATAAAAATGTACACTTTCCATTTCAACCAATCAGAAGTGGTTTAATTGGTGAGGATGACATTTGATTGACGAAAAGTGCAATTAGTGAAATTTTCTAAAACTTTGTTCATTTACAAAATGAACATTTATTTTGGACGAAGTGAGTAATAGATTGTCGTTACTACAACCGTTGGTGACGTGGATTTAACCTTTGCTTGAGCTTAGATGTTACATAGCACGATGCAAGTGTTATCGGACCCCAACTTATAGGTAACGGGTGTTCTTATTGCATCGTCCCTTCGTGTTATTGGCGCGAAAAAAAGATAATGATAGTTATTGTGTTTTTTTATTTAGTGTAAATTAACTAAATATTGTGAGTCTCGTGTACCTATAACTTGGGTTATACTAAAGAGGGTGTTTTTTTATTGTGCGTTATAGGATTACTATATGGAAAAAGTTAACTTGGCGGTGTGGATAACACACTCATAACCTACACTTCACCTAGCTCTCTAAAGTAGTATACAGTCTAGGAGTGAGCATCGGGTCAAACCCGACCCCAACTGACAAACCCGACCCGACCCGAAAACCGAATAAGGGAAAAACTCAAACCGAGAACCGAACCGAGAAATAGATAACAAAATCGAAACCGAACCGAATAACTCGGTTCGAGTCAGTTTTCGGGATTCAAACAGGAAAAAACCGACAAAAACCGAATCGAACCGAAACCGAAAAAAAACCGAGATAAATATACAAAATCGAAACCGAACCAAAAAAGGTCGGTTTGGTCCTATTTCGATCGGTTTGTCAGTTCCGGTTGATTTTCGGGTGAATTTGCTCGGCCCTAATAGAGTCACAGAATATTTCCATGGCAACAATAATTAGTGTCGTTCTTAGTATGACATAATCAAGTAACTTGTAAAACAATGTATGACATTGATACTTCCTATTTCTCCGAAACATTTTAGGTTTTTTGACATATTTACGTATGCACATATGTGTTGGTTGTAGATCTCGTGTATATCCCTCACATTAAACTTCATTCTAAATGTACTTTTAGTTTTGCCACACTTAATTAAATATGAAGAGTATTATTCAAGAAGCTTGAAAATAGACAACGAATACATCAAGGAAAAAACAATATATTCTACGCATGTCGTACTGTTGGTAGAAAACTGGTTTAGACCGAGGATATTGTGCGTGAGATACTATAGGTGTCATTAACTAAGTGTTATATGTACTCTTTTTTTTGTCAAGGTTATGGTTTGCTTAGTTTATTTTTCGTGGTTAGTTAATGTGGTCTCCAATCTATAAGTTATAACTACAAAACTCTAACTTTGTTAGTGATTTAAAATGTTTTATGCATGACATAGTCATTCAATCGGTTTGACTCATTTTTTTTTTTTTTTTTTGCTAAAGATACATCTTTAAATCATCCAACTCGTCCAAGATAAAGCATAAGTTACCGAAAATGATCTCCATTCCGCGCGAGACTTGCTATATCCGCTAAGTCTTCATGCTCCCGGTTCTCATCTAAGTAACCAAAAATTCCCAAAGGTTTCACCTAACAATGAACTAGTAGCAACATAAGGGTCCATATTTGAGACAAATGTTAACAATAAAGGATTGTTGTGTAACATTAAGGGTACCAATAAAAAAATACAAGATAATTCAGAAGAGTGAAACGTGCACCAATAATAATGGTGCTCTGATTTATCGATGTCGATACTTTAACCAATAGGAAAACGCAATTTGGTCCAATAATAACCGTTCGATTTCGCTTTCTGACGAAGAATAAGATATTTTTAAAATGTTTTATTAGAGGAGTAGGTGAGTGGGGAACATGAAGATATGTATCACCATTTCAATTCTCCATTTATTGGTTCCTTTAAATCTTGACCGTACGTTTAATATCTATATAAGAGCATGGGGTGTTGTAGGTTGCCCACTTCTTTTCATTTGAGCCCTACGTATGTCACATCACATCCACATCACTCCAACACACTCACTTAAAAATACCCTCAATCACAACTAACTCAAACATCTTCATTTGAGCCCCACCCACCTTCACAAACACAAACACACTTGCTTTTGTCTTTATTCTCGTCGTTGCAACGACGAATCCTCAAGTGGCGAGCTTCAATGGTGTGGTGGCGAGGCACGAAGCAAAAAGGCGAGGGTGACATGTCGGATTTGGCGAGGAGCAAAACCCTCGACACCCCATGCTCTAAGATCAAAATGGTTTTGGGTATGTTTGGCAAAACTAGCTGTAAGCTGTATGCTGTAAGCTGTAAGCTGCAAAACTGTTAACATGAGCTACAAGCTGTATCTTTTTTTTAATAACAGTGTTTGGTAAATTAGCTGTTAAATGTAATTATAATATGTAAAATGACATAAAAGGACAAATCTATAATTGTAAATAAATGTTTGGAGGGTATATTAGTAATTTAAAGTTTTAACAGCTCATAGACATTTAAAAAGCTTCATGAATCAGCTTTTCATTTTGGAGCTATTTGTTTAAAATAAAAGCTTGAAGTTGATGTATCCAAACGGAGCTACTTGTTTTGAAGGAGATTATTTTTGTAACAAAAAGCTTACAGCTCTAAAAAAGCTGCGTACCAAACAGGCCCTTTGTAAAAAGTTTTGTTTGTGATATAAGATCAAAATGGTTTTGTAAAAAGTTTTGTAAATCATATGTTTAAAGATGTGTCATAGCCATGTGTGCCATCATTGTGATGGCTGCAGACATGGGATTTATTTTTTCATAAATTATCAGGATCATGACATACATGTTTAGGCATATCTTAAGCTTCCTAATCATTTTCTTTCTTTTAATGAATTCATTGTCTATTTGAAATCATTTAGCAACCAGATTTTATAAGGAGAAACAATTATAGTTGTAATATTGTGGTTGAGTGTATCGTGTAACGTTTATACGTAAAACATAAAATAATTAAAATGTAATTGAAAAAGATTGTAACATGTAAAATGTATCAAAGAACGTATAAACACATTAAGTGAAACTGAAAGTGAAACATTAGATCAATTTTAAAATATGTTTTCTTATATAGTAGAGTTTGTGGATAGAATTTTAAGAATTATTAATGTTGGATTAAATACATAAAAAGCCTCATCCTCTTTTTTCTTAGAAATTACATTCAATAAAAGTTGTCTTACATATTTTTAAGTTTTAAACGGGTATTTTAGGGATTGAACATTACTCAATTTTAAGATTTTTAAGTTTTAAGTAAAAACATTTTGTTTATATATAAAGAGAGATTAATGTTAACGATGATTTTTTAACCGAGCTCCGCTGCAAGGCGCAAGGTTTTACCAAAAAAACTTATGTATAAGAACTCGAGTAAATCAGTTTTAGTTTTTACTCGTATGTGTTTAAACATAGACAAATAAATTATACATTTTAAACTTAGAGATGATTTTTGCAATGCCATGGACAATCATGTTAATTTCTGTTACAAAGATGGGCTTTGGGACGAAGTACGTAATTTCATCTAAAATCCAAGAAATATTTGTTTAATTTTTTGTTTTTACTAAAAGACAAAAGTTTAGGGATGCCTTTTCCACAATCAGGTAATCTCCATGGAACATTTATGCAATTTTGTTTACATGTTTGGTCATTGAGGATGGATTTTGTAGTGGTTTCTAAATGGCAGGGACTATTTATGTACATTTGTGTTTTTGAATAAAGACAAAAGTTTAGAGATGATTTTGAAATGGCAACTAATCTAGAAGGATGATTTATACAAGTTTTTTTTATATACGTTTGGTCCCTGGGCATGGATTTTTTTAAACGAGTTTGGTTTTTTGGACTGGTTTTACAAAGCCAGATAAACCTCAAAGACTGTTTATGTAAATTTTCAAATAAAGACAAAAAGTTACTCTCTAGTGAACGATAAAATTCATGAGAATTATATATATTTAAAATTGAGGTTTGTTACAACCAAAAAAACATTCACAAAAGGAAATCCACAAAATTGACTTGTCTATCTGTGATTGGTTTAATAAAAAAGATGAGAGAAAAAATATAATAAAACACACCAATCAAAATATGACAACTCCTTTTATGAATTATTTTGTGAGAGTTTTTTTTTTTTTATGGTTCTAGCAAAACTCTTTAAAATTAGGCTCTTGTTACTTAGTTATATGTGTTAGTTAAAAAGTTTGTCGGAGTGTCTATTTATTGAAAAAGAAGTTATTTTTACACTTTTGGTGAATACATTCAAAAACTCGTCTTATAAAAGTATTTCAATCAATATATCTTGAAACTCAAGTAGCTAGACTATAAACAACTTCGTTTTTCTTATTACTATTATTATTATTATTATTATGAAAAACTAATTACACAAGCTGAAACTAAACATATAATAATACATGTGTATTGCTTGAAATATTACTAGAAAACATATTTATTATAAACTAAACATATAATAATACATGTTTATTATAAACTTTTTAGCAATAACGTTGTATCAAGTCTAATGTTTATGATGCAGATACTAAGAGTGTGTTTCCAATCAACCGAGCCAAGCGGCTTGAGAATAAAGGGTTGCTCACAACGTAAAAGAATATTGAAAGCAAGTTCATTTTTAATATACTGTTACATATGGTGAACGTCTTAAGAATTATTGTAATATACAACTGAAAGTGAATGTTTACGTTTTTATAATTCAATTAGTGAGATGTTCAAAAGTATTAGAAATCGTGAACTCATGGCATCACCATTCACCAATGTCACCAACTTAACATCACTATATTCTAAAATTTTAGATTTTACTAGTTACTTTTTATCGATAAAAAAAATTGGCTTGAGTAGACGAGTAGTGTTGTCATTTAGGACTTTCTCTTATTGTTGTTTTGGTAATTTGTTAAGGTGAGAAATACTTGGATCTCAACACCATGTTATAATAATGCTTACAAATTATTGGACATACTAGATGTATAATTATAAGGAGATGATTCACACACTCTAACTTTTTATTTGCACGTTTAATTGTACAAGTTTTTAAGGCAGAATATTAACACGGTACAAGTCTGGCATGCATAAATTAGAGTGTGTCAATCAATTTATAATGTGTGCAAATCAATTCCCATAATTATAAGGGTTTAAAAAGTTTTCATCTGGAAAATTGTACTCCACCCGTCTCAAAAAGAGTGTTCACAAACAAAAAATAAACAAATTATGATATGTGTAATTAATGCTAGTTTTGATTGATAAAATGTCATTTTTATCCTCATAATTAATATAAAAATTAGAAATGAATAATTAATGTAAGTTTTGATTAGAGTAAATTGCATAAATGGTCACTGTGGTTTGTCCTAGAAACCACTGAGAAGATAGTTCAGATTCGTAAACATTTGCAAACCGCTCGAGATAGACAAAAGAGTTATGCCGATAGGAGACGTAAACCTTTAGAATTTCAGGTTGGAGATCGTGTTATGTTAAAGGTTTCTCCTTGGAAAGGAGTGATTTGTTTTGGAAAGCGTAGAAAACTCAATCCCCGATATATTGGTCCCTTTCCAATCCTGGAAAGAATCGGACCAGTAGCTTACCGCCTTGCGCTACCATCGGAATTGAGCAGTGTACACAATGTATTTCATGTTAGTAATCTTAAGAAATGTCTTTCGGACGAAAACATAGTTGTGCCTTTAAGAGATATCCGTATTGATGAGAAATTGAATTTCGTTGAGGAACCGATTGAGATCATGGATCGTGAGATTAAACGACTGAAGCATAGCCGTATTCCGTTTATCAAAGTTCGTTGGAACTCCCGACATGGACCGGAGTTCACTTGGGAACGTGAGGACGTATTCCGTAAGAAGTATCCTAAACTCTTCAAGACATCAAGCAACTCGGAGTGAAACCCAGGATGGGTTTCTTCTGAGGCTGGGAGGCTGTGACAACTGGCAAATTAGTGAGTCTATTTTAGGTAACCGCATTACGTTAACTAAACCGAGCTTTTGCCTTTATCACTATTTTTATCGACCATGGCTTGATTTGATATCGTTTATTGGTTTTTATGATTTATTTTGTTATTGGATGAGTTATCGTGTGAGTTTTAACTCTTTTTGATAGGCACTATTCGATTCGGCACTATAAAAGCCTAAAACAAGAAATAATGTAACTTTTAAACCGTAACTCGAAAATTGGCAAATAAATAGTCAAAACTCGTGGAAAAACATAATTAAACTTAATAGAAAGTCGAATGAACGTCGTGGGACACTCGTAGGACAATATATGAGCTCGGGAATGGGTAAACGGGATAGTTACTAAAAATTACAGCTCCGACCCCCCACCTTTCCCCATGGTCGGCGCCCCCTCCCTCATTTTTATTTATTTTTGAGTCCCTTGTCCAAGTATTTAAGCTTCCATCCCACCCCATTTCACTACTTCTACTTTCTCTCACTAAAAACACACACTAACCTACTTTCTCTCTCTACTCTCTCTCTCTTCCACCTAAACAAACCCTAACCCTAAAACCACCAATAGCCGCCACTTTTCGACCAAATTTCGGCCAAATTCCGGCGAGTGACATTACACCTCCACCACCATTTTGTAGATCTCTCTTTTCTCTTTCCATCCATATATAAATCTCTCACAAAAGCCTACAGTAACACCTCCAAATCTTACAAATACGATTCGTGATTATAGGGTTTTCATTAAATCTTGTAGATCGGGTTGTAAAAAGGTAAATGGAACATGGGTCAAGCTTGTTTAAGCTTTGACAAGCCACGTATGGGTCATAAATGGCTCGTACATGGGACGAATTTTAGGGCTTTTGGTTTAAACATGGGATTAAAACTAATTTACACTTAAATAAACATGTAGCTAATGATTTGGTATCATGTGGTGTATCATATTGTTGGGTTTTTGCATTTTAGGTCATGTTTCATGTTTTTGATTAGGATTAGTTGATGGGTTTGATGTTTGGATGATAATTGGAGGTTGATTGATTGTGTTTGGTTGTAGTAGAAGCCATTTGGTAGCGTTTGGGAGTGTTTGTTGAGGCGTACGAGTCACTAGGGACTCGTACGTGGCTCATGAGTGGCGTACGAGACCCACTTGGACCACGGGTCCGGGTCGAGTTGTTGTGGTAGCTTGTTGGTTGATATTGTTGGTGTTTGGATGAGACGCATGGAGCCGAAAAGCTTCTAGAGCTTGTTTAGTTCACGTGGTCTTGACCGTGACCGTGTCATGACCATTAGGGTCATAACATTAGTTTCGGGTATATTTGGTTGGTTGATTGGTTGGCGAGATTGAATTGGGTTGATTTGAGATTAAATTGCGATATTATGACTTTTATTTGGACTTATTATATAAATTGTCAACTTTGAGCAACGTCGGTGTTACTTTGACATTTTAGTCAATAGTTGACCCAGACAACGCCGTAAGATGGACTTTAGTATAGTTTGGACTATTGATTGATTAAAAGCCGAGAAGTCATGACTCGTGCTTGTGGACTCGAAACGAATAACGATATGAAACTAATATTGAAATTGACGAAATATATATCTATGAAAATGCTAATAAACTATGAAACATAAATAATAAAAAGGCTTTTATACCAAAAATGTCGATAACAAGACTTATCTTGTTATTTACTATTTTAAATGGAAACTAACGACTAAAAATGGAAAGGTTTTCTAATTAATAAGTATTTAATGTTTCGAGTGCACGTTTATCGAAATATGCCAATTATGAGCATTTAATACCAGTTTCAAGTATTTATTTACTTACGTTGTGTGCATGGGTTACGGATGACCTAACATTAATAGCGTCGATCCACGTGGGTAGCGGACTTATTAGGTTGACGAATCTAATAAGAGACCGCTAGGTACGTAGGATAATGTTATTAATGGGTGAATTATCCTTATGACTCGTTAGGATGCGACCGGTTTATGGGATAATAAGCGACACAAATAAATAATTGAGTTTATCGAGTTGACGAATTCAATAAGGTCTACTATTTATTCCGAAACTTATTGGACTATGGAGCTTATCGCTTAGACGTCTCATTGTGTTGCATTGAGTCATATATTGGTTGTTTGAGTGCATTTATGATATCATATTGAGTCGATACACCCACATGAGGATACCAAACGCTAGGACTAAACAGTGAAATAAGACATTTTTGGAGATAAAGAAAAGGAATACATTGGGGGGTAGATAACGTTGATTTTGGGAAATATATATTAAAATTGGTTTAAATTAATAGGTTGTGCCGAGTCGATAGTTGTTGTGCCATGATTAGCTGTTATCTTCTGCTAGTGTTTATTTGTGCGTTGGTTGCTTGAGGTGAGTTTCATAACCCCACTTTTATCTATGTTTTCAACTAAATTGGGGTGAAAATCATGCTACTATTTTTGGACCTTCTAAACTATTTTGATTTGCTTATGTGCTTGACTGATTAGATAGATATGTGGTAGTTGTTGCCTTAGTCTAGGTAGCAATCCTAATTGCTATAACACTTGCCTAGCTAAGTATAGACTTCTACCTCGACCTAGTCCAGGGTTAGCAATCGTTCTAGACTTTGCTACGATTGTGTTGGCTAGTGTCGCTAGGGGCCCATTATGATATCGGATATGATATTTGTTTGTGATTGATGTGTATCTATCTTAGGTCTCACATAGCAAATTAACTCGTACAGGTCCACTACTTTTAACTTGAATTTAAACCTATGAACTCACCAGCGTTAGCTGACCTTTTAGCATGTTTTCTCAGGTATTTAAGTGATATTTGGAGTACGTGTTCTGTGGAAGCTTGGCAAGGAGGCATGGTTCAAGGATCATAATCGACTCTGATAATTTATGAGGACCTATTTTTATTAAATCATGTTTGAGCCTAATATTTACATTTTGGGATTAATGTTTTGAATATTTAAATTTGGGATTGGTTTTGAATGATAATGACTATCTTGTTTGCTATACTTGTGTGAGATACCAATCCAATTGTAACGCCCTGAAAACTTGATTAAGTCTTCCGCTGTTCCGAGATTTGGGGGTGTTACAAAAATGAACTCAACTTTTCCTCTCAGGGAGGCCGCTTGCACTTTCGAAAACTCAAGGACGAAATCTGCAATTTGAGCAAACCACATAAACCATTTATGCAATTTACTCTTTTGATTATAAACGTAAAGTAGGAAGTCAAGTAATTATCAGTCATAATTACTGTCCATATATAAAAATTAGCCGTTTTTTAAGACAAATATAAATAAGACGCAGAGTTGTTTTTTTTTTTTTTTTTTTTATTTTTTTTTTTCATCATCAAATATAGAAAGACATTATGTTTGTAAATTTATTTTTGTGGTTATTGGTGGCTTATACACCAAGACATGGTCTTACGATGATTTCTTCATGTGCTAATGTGCTAGGTTGCACATGTCCATCATGTGGCCCGAATATTATTACTTCAGTCTTTTCTTCTAATTATCACGTTTATAAAATGCGTGCACATGTTATTTTTAACTATATTATTTACAAATTTATAATCTGAAGTTTCCTTTTTTAGAGAAGATAAACTAATCATTGGCTTAGTGGTATCACTCTTTCACTGCAAGCGTATAGTTGATTTGTTAAAGATGGTTTTGAGAAAATAGATATTGTGTTTAATGTAGGGGATATGTAGTAATAACGAACACCAACGGATATGCTTAATCTCTGAAAGGCGTGTGAACACTTTCAGATCGAATCAATTCGGCGGTTCTACCGAAGTATTCAATCGGATACAATTCAGAGTTGAGAATTTTCTGTATGTGTGTGTATGAGATGTAATGAACCGTTCTCTTGATAATGACCAAAACAGACCGTATATAACATGTTACGGGATAACTGCCAATGGCAGTTTTAGGGTTTTCAAGTTGTCAAGTTTTGTCCCTTAATTTCCGAATATTAATCTGCTGAGGAACATAACTTCAGCAGCATTAAAGCTTCAGCAGAATCCATTGTATTTCAGCAGAAATACAACTTCAGCAGAATCCATTGTATTTCGACAGAAACACAACTTCAGCAGCAATTTTTACATAGCAACTTCAGTGGAAATAAAAAATTTTCCAGCTGACCTGGGCTCGACCCCAGCCAGGGGCTCTGCCCCTTGGACCCTGCCAGGGGCTGCCGCCCCTTGGACCCTGCTACCAGGGGCGCTGCCCCCGGACCCCCGTCCCTTAGGGGCTTCGCCCCTAAGATCATAATAAATTCAAGTAGGTGTGCACTCCGCACCTCCAAACCTAAATGATGTATTATCATGATAAAATTGGTCAAAACAAGTTAATCCAATTACACTAAAATATCCAACATTTAATCCAAACTCTTGAGTAAAAGTCACAGGAGTAAATCCTTGTTACACTGGCTAGGTCTTAACAGAAAGATCAATCGACAGTCAAAGTGGGCACAAGGTTAAGATTTCCGTACCGATTTTATTTTTTTAAGAGACTCATAATCTCATATGCACAAGGGATACCTATATGTGTCCATGAATAGGTTTTACTCATGTAACGATCAATTTTTTTTTTTTTTTTTTTTTTTGCATAGCTTAGGGGTGGTAACGATTTTGTGTTAATCTATGAACAAATGAATACTTGGGAAACAAAAGAAAGGTAAAATAATTTACTTATACGTACAATGTACAAATGGTCTAGCCATTATTAATTAATTGACTCATCACTCATATAACACTTTTTAATGTTTAATACTGAGCATTCTGTTGTATTGGGCTTGAATCAACAAACATTGGTCACAGGCCCAAATAAACGAGCCACTTGACATAACAAGACTCTTAGCCCAAATTTAGGAAAATGATTGAAACTATATCAATAAAATTCATGTATGATCTTTGATATCTAGCTCTTGACCTTGTAAATACTTTATAACAAATTCATAATAACAATAAGCTGTCTTGAAATGTCATAATTATAGTAAAACTAAACGGATTTATTTTCCTAGCAACACATGATTCGAATACTAGAGTGATTAGCCTACTTATATTTAAAATTGGATGGTAAAATTCATTGCACAATGTCGTCATTTTGTTCATAATTCGCTCTTTTATCTACACGCTTTTATAAAATGCGAATTTTATGTTTGTACACTAACAAGTGCGAACCTTTTCTATACAACTATAAGTGTGAAAAATGTCATGATTTTTTAATATATTTTCACTCTTGTAAATGTAAAAAACTTTTACGTAAAAAAAATGAAATTCTTTTACGAGTCTTTTAAACAGTGGCGGATCCAGAACAAAAATCATCAGATTCATTTTATGAAGAGTACCGAAAGTCGTAACCCAAAAATTAAGACCAAATTCATTGCAGAAAATAAAAACGGTATATTTGACATAATTTTACACTACGCAAGAAAAATTCAAATTCTTGTGCACCTCCGGAACCTCCTCTGTAGAATATGATGTTCACAAATGGCATTTTTGTTGCAGTGTTGTAAAAAATTGTCATCTAAATAATAGTAACCTAACTTGCAAATTCATAAACTAGGAATTAAACATACAATTAATGACTAAATTCGTTACCTTCTATTATAGATTCAAAAAATCCATATCATTTAAGGCGGGGTGTTATCGGCTATCGCGAAGATGATCACACGCGAAGGGCCAATCTTGGCGCGTGAATCCCATGACGGGGTGTGTCGATGGCACACGAAGGTCTTCAAATGGAGGTGGTTCGGTTAACGAAAATTGTGGAAAAAGGGTACGTCCTTTATTATTATTTTTTGTTTGTGAGTGTGTAGGATATATTGTGAAGTATATGTAAACTGAATTTTGTATACGTGTTTAGTTAGGTAATGACCGTTATGGCCGAAAGATGAAGGTAAAAAATGTATAAAAGATGACCATTACATGTAGAGGAGTGATACACTCACTCAAATTCATTCACAAAAGAATCTCACACGCTGAGGTGGCGCCGGATGATTGGTTTTTTGTGGGAACTCTCACAAAAAACCGATCATTCTGCGCCACCTCAGCGTGTGAGATTTTTTTGTGAATGTAGCATTAGTGTTATATGTAACATAAAACATCAAACAAAAACCTTAAAAAATGGGCCTACAACTCAATGACACGTCATATTTCCAACTGGGCCCACATAACTCCATATAAATGCTACCTCGTCATGACAGCATTTTGTCTTCTGTTCCTGTGTTATATTTGCAATGGCTGACAAAAAACACACACAACACATTTTATCAAAACAAAGATCATGGTCACCCGACATAAGCCGCGACTTAGAGTGGCAGAAACTCAAGACGAAACAACGACATCGTTTCAACCAGCTTTGTCGTAGCAAGAGTACTGTTGATGATCATGGTGGTGAAGTCACTGATGATGATGTTAAGGAGTTGAAAGCTTGTTTTGATTTAGGGTTTGGTTTTGATAAGTTGGATGATATGGACCCGAAACTTACGCATGCTTTTCCTGCGCTCGAGCTTTATGCTGCGGTTAAACGAGGGTATAATGGTGGTGGAATGTTGTCAAGGTCTTCGTCGTCGATAAGTACTGATTCGTGTTCGAGTTCTTCTTCAAGCGTTGCTACTACGTCTATTGTTGATCCAAGTAAACCATTTTTTCTGTCTTCTATTTTTGTAGCTAGATAAATAAATGATTTGGAATAAAGACCTGTTTAATAAGGTAAAATAAGCCACAAAAATAAATGGTTTTAAATACTTGGCAATTTTGCTTATTTCATGATTAGATATGTAACATAACAACAATACTTAGTTTTTGGGGGTGTTTGTTTCGGCTTATATAGCCAGCTTATATATTGCTTATTTGATTTTGGCTTATATAAGTTTCAAATGACATAATAAACTTATATAATAAGCCGAAAAGTTTCAAAACAAGCCACAAAAAGTGAGCTTATGAAATATAAGCGCAAAACCAAATAAGCCATAAGCCGGTTATATAAGCAGTTTTAGTAAGCAACCGGAAACACAACACACGAAATAAGTTTAGTTTCAAGCTACTGATTATTATTCAAAACTGTTTATATTGTTTACATGAGATAAGCAGTCTGGCTACAATTTTTTTTCTTCTTTTAAAAAAATGATGCTGATTTAATGTATCAAAATTCAGTAAGCAGTTAACTATTTTTAATAAGCAATATATATATAGTTAGCACCATTTGGTCGAATGTTAATAAACCCGGCCATATATCTGTGATCTGAATGTATGTAGGTGATGATCCGCAAAAAGTAAAGGCCAAACTGAAACAATGGGCTCAACTCGTTGGTTGTTCGATTCAGGAAACTTCTTCCAACGACGACAAAAATGTTGCACAATAGAAAGACATAATCAAGCGACATGCGGTACTAATTAGTAACATTTTACTCGTAAGAAGAACATAATGAACATATATATTGCTCTCGAAAGACTTTCATCAGCGAAAAAAAGCAATGAACGTCTGATTCTATCGATCTCGATCGATAGAATATTGCTCCAACGTCTAATGATTGAATAATTAACTAGCTAACTGAAATCATGTAGCTATATTCGAAGTCATTGTCTTATAAATGTTTTTATATTTGTTATGTACGAGTAATTTTCTGCACTTTTTCGTATAAAGTAACGATGTGTATTTCATGGAATTAGTTAGGTTTGAACTTTAAAAACTTTAGTTATTTGTAGTTGATGACATTTATTTTTGGTTGAACAACTGTTTTTCACCTTTTTCTTTAAAAATTAAGGCTGTCTATATTTTAGTTATTACAATATTTTTGAGTTGGTATGTTGATTATTTATGAAAAGGTAACGTTGGCGTTAAGGCTACACATAGCAAAATTCATCATTTATTTGTAAACACTTGCCATGTTTACTATAAATTTCTTATTTGTAACCCAAAGAATATTTTTTTTTGCCAAAAAAAAAAATGGTCAAAAGCTATGTTTTACAACGAGTAAAAATTGCAAAATTATTGTAATGAATGCAAATTTTAAATATAAACATTTGTCAAATGTTTACTATTCACCAAATCGTAAACATCAAACAAAAATTGCAAAATACTCCATGTAGTTTACTTACGATTACAAACATAGTCCAAAAAATTGCAAAAATGTCCCTGCCATTTACTACCTGTTACATAAACAGTCCATGAGTTAATTCTCAAGGCTGTTTGTGTAACAAAAAATCACATAAACATCCTCCTGGTTTACATGTATTGCAAGAAAGTCTCTAAATTTGCAAAAAAAAAAGGTCCCTTCCGTTACTTGTGATTACAGAAACAATCATTAGGTTAAATCTAGTGACTAGTTGTGTAACAAATACTTGAGATTACAGACATAATCCTTAGTTTAAATCTGGGAACTGTTTGTGTGACGAAAAATTACATAATTAGTTCATGTAGTTACCAAACGATTTTAGAAACGATCCTAATGTTTATGTAACCAAAACAAAATTCACGTAAAACCCCACGTCTCGCAACGGAGCATGGGTAAAAACTCTTCGATGTGTACATTTAGTCTTCTAAATTGTTTCACGACATCATCGAATGAAAAAACATTTCAAATTTGTTCGTGGTTGGCCGAAAGGGGTTTCCGGAAACCACACGAATTGTTCCTACTTTGTATAAAATTAGGTATAAACTGTCGACTTTTAAAAATTCACCTTGTCCCAAAAGTTTGTGTTACAAGTCTTCTTTACTTTTAATAAATTACATCTTATAAATTTTACATTTCTTTGGGGGTCGTTTGGTTCGCATAATGTTTTTAAAGTAATTGTAATTTGAATGAATTATAATGTAATAAATTGGAATTGTAATATGAATAAATTGTAATTTTAATGTAATGAATTGTAATATGAAGTAATTATAATTTGTCAAAGAAAAATACTGCACATGTTTGGTTGGTTGAAATCGCAATGAAATTAACAACGACGACAACAACAATATTAAGTACTTAAATAAAATAAAAAGTTATAATCTTAATTATAAAAATAATCATTAAATAATATAAGTATAATATTGTTGGAATCACTCCTAACTAGTATTTCAAGTGTTAGTCATTAATATGTAATAGGTTGCTTAATTAGGCTTTTATGTTAGTAAATATGGCTAGGTTTATGTAGAAAGCCCATGAGCCTTGGCAAAAGCCCATGTGGCTAAGGAAGGGACTAGAAGTGTTGCCCTAGCTCCCTTCCCCTATAAATACATCGTATCCTCTCATTTGAGAGGTTGGTTGTTCACTCATAATATACTCTACGCATAACTTTTCATTATTATCATTCGTGTGTGTGTTTGTGTGTTCATCCGATCCTTCTTAACCTTATTTCTATCATATTGATGCTTGTGTTAACTTATGGTGACCTAACAGTGGTATCAGTCGCCATCTAGTTAGGTGAAACACTTTTGTTTTTGAAGTAATAAGTCGTACACGTAAGGTTTGCTGTTTACACTTTTCATACGCATAAAAGCTTTGATTTTTACACTTGTAAACTCAAGATTCTTATGGGTTAAGGTTTATTTAGTGTTAAAGTTTCTATTTTTTGCAAAAAGTTTCAAACTTTACGTGTTTAGATAAGTTTTTGAACTTGGTTTTACATCGTGTACTTATTTTACGCGTAAGGTTATCTTTCACTTTGGATCATCAAGTTTCAAACTTTCTTTTTATTTTGGTGTTTTTGAAGCTGTTTTATCCTTAAAATCAAGTTTCTAAAACATTTAGTGCATACAAATCAAGCTTGGTAAATTTCTGTATTTTTACGCATAACAAAACCCTAAAGTTACGCCTAAGCTCTACGCATAAGTCAGGAAGTTACGCCTAAGCTTTTACGCGTAAGGAATTTCTTAATCGATCTTCAAAGTTGTTGGTTAACTCAGTGTTTTTCTTACTTGGATAAGCCTGAAAACACTTCGACTTGTGGATATCTTTTACACTTGGATAAGTGTAAAGGATTTTTGGGTAAAACCTTAAGTTTACGCTTAAGCTTAAAAGTTTACAAGTAAACACTCTACGCCTAAGATTATCTTACGCGTAATGTTCTTACTTCTAAGCATTTAGTTTACGCCTAAGCTTACATTTAACCTAAAGCTTACGTGTAACAAGGATTTACGCCTAAGCACTTGTTTACGCGTAAGAGGAAGTTATGCGTAAGATCAACAGTTTACGCCTAAGTCTTTGTTTACGCCTAAGAGTACTTCATCAACAACATCAAGTTTCATTCGACTATAAAGATCCATCATTAACACAAGTTTCAAGATGTCTCAACTGCCATACTCCAACTACTTTCCTCATGAGTATCCTCAACAACAACAATAATAACAACAACAACAACTACAACAATACTCTCAACAACAATTTCAACAACCATCATCAGTTTACTTTCCTCAAGGAGCGCAACCTCTTCCACCACAAATCCCTCAACCAAACCCTCGTCAACAATATCAACATGCTAACTACTTCCAATATCAGTTTCCAGCTAAGTATGCTATGAATGTCACAACGCAGAAGGAACCTTCTTGGTTTGCAAAGATGTGTGAAGCTTTAAGCAGCAAACAATCCATTCATGAAGCTGGATCCCTTGATAGACCTCCAATGCTCACTCCCGGAAACTATGATCAATGGGTGATAAGGTTTTTTTTAGGTTTTGTGATCTAAAGAATCCACATGGTAAGTTTTTGAAGAAGGTCATCCTTGAAGGTCCTTTTCAAATGACTACTACAACAGTCCTCGGAGATCCAACTGTTGATCCACTAAGATATGATGTTACCACCACTCTCAGAGTAGATCAACTCACTGCTGAACAACTAATTCACTTGGAAGCAGATGAACTTGCAATGCAATATATCTTTTTGGGTTTACCCAATCCGATTCTTCGCAGTGTTGATGCTCAGAAAACTGCTAAAGCTATGTGGGAACACATTCATCTTCTAATGGAAGGCACATAACTCAATCAAGAAGACATGGAATCAAAACTTTACTTATCTTATGAAAATTTCATGATTGAACCAGGGGAATCATTAGAATCATACTATCATCGGTTCTCAGATATCATCAATGACTTGGACAAACACAGCATCATTATGCCAAGGATTGCAATCAATACAAAGTTCCTTAGCATTCTTGGTCTTGATTGGGAAAAGTATGTTACATTTATCCGTCAAGCTAAGAATCTTCATCAAGCAACGTACGGGGTTATTGTATGACTATTTGAAGCACCATCAAAAGGAAGTAGAAAAAGACAGAATTATCCGTGGAGTACCTGCATCTCCAACTCTACCGGATAATCAAACTCTTGCTTTGTACACTCAAGCTTGTTATTCTCAATTTCCAAACTTGCCAACTGTCTTTACAAATCCACCACAACAATATGCTCAGATTACACCATATGATCCTTCACAGCAATCACAAGAAACTCAACTGGTTCCTTATAACAACAACACTGATTCAACACTTTACAGCGAGACATCCGATGAGGATGCAACAGCGTTCGATTCATTGAATCAAGGATTTTCGTTAATTGCTCGAGATTTCGGGAGATTTGCTAACAAATCCAACAACCGTATTCGTACCTCATCAAACACAAGAATCAAGCTGTTGTTAACTATGGAAGGGTTGAGGTTCAGAATCGTGGAAATGGTCGTCAGATGGGTAGTGGTCAAGGATTTAATGCTAATGGAAGGAGTAACATGGGTGCTCCACAACAACGGGTTCAAATGGTTGACCAGGGAAATGTTCAGACTGGGATTAATGGTCTTCGATGCTAAAATTGCAACGAGAAGGGTCATCTGGCTAATGCTTGCCCAAAGCCGAGAACAAGAGGTAGCGCTTATTACAAGGAGGCTTTACTCTTGGCTCTCAAAGATGAAGCTGGTGGAACACATACCAACAAAGAACAGAGCTTCATGGCTAATGCATAATTTGATGATGACATGGAGGACTTGCAAGCTAACGCAGCTGTGATGTTAATGGCCAACATGCAGGAGCTCCACATGAGTGACACACGCCCAATGTATGATACTGATGGCTTGTCTAAGGTACCGGATCCTAACATATGTCATACATAATCTGATATCTCCGCCTGCATCTGCATCCGACGAGGCACAGAGTGTTCAACATGAGCCTTCTACATCTCATCACGAAGAGAATCAAATGGATCCCGTAGTTACATTTGACGATCAAGATGACCTTATGGTTAATATTGATAATCAAGTTGACTACGTGATTATATTTGAGGATCTAAATAATGATTATGTGGAGACTCAAGTTGAACAAAATGAGCATTTGTCTAATCCAGATCCCGGGCTCATGCCCTTATTTCAGACCACCCAATCTCAATTAGAGAAGTGCACTGAGATTAATAATAAACTTAATGCCAAGATTGCACTGTTAACTAAGGATAATGAATGCTATAAGTTACAACTCAAAAATTTTGAAACAAAAGAGAAACGTGAATATAGTTTTGAAGTCGCTTTTTTTAAATCATACCAAAATGAAAAATCTTTGGAAATAAAGATACGTGATCTAGTTGAATCCAAGAATGCTTTGCTTTCTCAAATAGAACAACAAAAATTTGATCATCAACAACAGATTAACGCTCTTACTTCGGAAACTCAAAAAGCCAAGTCTGAGTTGTTAACATATCAAAAACAGTTTTCTGAGTACAAAAAACATTCAAGGACGAGAATTGATCAATATCTTGATGAATTTGTCGATTTACAAAACAAAATCAAAGAGTTTCGAAATGTTGTTTATAAACATGGTGAGTCAATCACAACAATTCAAAGTTTACTTTTAAGCCAAATCCAGATGGATATGGGCCAATTCTTGCTGATTACAAACCTCGTTTTTCACATAGAGCATTCAAACCAAATCCTCAAGTGTACAGTGCAGAACATAGAATTGATGATTTCATTTTGAGTGTTGTTGAATATAATTGTCAAGAGGAATTTGATGCAGATGAAGAGAGTCGATTGAAAATGGAAAATGTTTTATACAGCAAACCATTTGATTATTCAAAAGGCCCTCTTATAACTTTTGTTAAACAACAAGATGATACTAACACACCTTGGCTTATCATTCCAATTCCTGAGTCATCTTCTAATGTTGTTCCCGTCCAACAAGTTGCACAAATAAATGGTCATTTAACTTCTTTGAGTAAAATCACACCATCACTCGAAATATGTCAATTACTTAAATATTTTGATACATTTATGTCTGACCTTAATCTTTTGGAACAAGAAATTGAACAAAATTCAGAAATAAAAGTTGAAACTTTTCAATCGTCTTATGCGCGAAAACAAAGGGATATTTTTCAAAAACA
This sequence comes from Chrysanthemum seticuspe, assembly GCA_019973895.1. Lineage (NCBI taxonomy): Eukaryota > Viridiplantae > Streptophyta > Magnoliopsida > Asterales > Asteraceae > Chrysanthemum > Chrysanthemum seticuspe. The sequence goes on along the minus strand of BPTQ01000007.1, from coordinate 350,912,317 downwards.
ACTTTTACCCCATGTTCGAAATCTTCGTATGTGTGCAAAATGTTGGGAACGGGATCTTCAGAAGGAGATTGGGAAATTGAAAACAATTTTCAATGCAAACGAAACATGGGCTTTGAAAACTAAACAGAAAAACAAATCTTTTTGAAACCATGTCGATCGACTCTTGGAAGATGTTATCTGTGCTGATACCATATCTATTGTTTTGTATCATACTGCTGTTTCTGCATCTGATAATATTGCTGTTAATTCTGTTGATAATGTTGAGAATGTTGATAATGTGTCTCAAATCGAGTCTTTGAAAGCTGAAAACGAGCGTTTGTTAAATGAAATTTCGATTTTAAAACGTCGTCTTCTATGGTGTCAAAAAGATTGTAATGATCGAGACTTGTTTTGCAAAACAAACTCAAACAGTCGAGTACTCAAACTTTTGAACCACAACTTGAACGACTGGAAGAGGAAAACGTGTCTTTAAAATGTCAAATTTCAAAACGTGAACAAGAAATTGCCAAAGTTAAAACTGAATATGGTGTGATATTTGATTTTCTCAAAAAGACTCGTGCTAAAGCATCACAAGAACTTGATAATCATCTTGCATACACTAAAGAGGTCTTAAACGTTAATGGAAACATTCGCTCTGAAAACCAAGAATTGTTACACACTATCATAGAGTTGAAACAGGAGTTGGTGAAACTTAAGGAAGATAAGTCTAGTAACACAAATGTCCTCGCACCTGAAATGTTTAAAATTGACACTAGGACGCCTAATGACAAACCACAAGATACTAATGTGCTTCCTTCCACTTCTAAAGGAGTAGTTGCCTCTAATCCTAGCGTTAGCACTTCACAGCTTAAGAGCAAAAACAGGAAGAATAAGAAGTTGCAACGTAAGAGAAGATCAGTAAAGACCCCTGAAGTAGAAGAACACTCTAGAACTTTGAATAAAACACATGTTGTACCTACTTTAGACATTGCGTTAGACAAATGTAATAGACAAAGTGATGTAACGTGTAACCACCCGCATTTACAGGTTACTTTTCATTTTTGAGATTTTACTATTCACATTTACTATTCATTTTTCACTATTCATCCATAAAATTTTTATTTCACATTCTCGTAAGATAAATTATTTTAGTAATGTCCTGAGAATTCGACAATCGTTAGATCATTTTCGCAAAGGTTATTAAGAAAAACATCATTATAAAGTTTCATTTTGGACGGTCCATCGTTTAAACATCACGCGCATAACGAAAATCAACTCTGATAATTTTCCTAACATCAGATAAATTCTTAGATCACTCATGATTAATTTGAGAATTTTTAAGATTTATTTTTATGTTACCAAATAAGCCATGCGCTGAAAAACTAAACTTACGTTTTAAACAATTCTACTTACATCCAGACTTAACGATTCCTGCACTGTGTTTCTAATATGTTTTTGACACTTTTAAATTTTTGGAAAAGTCAAACATATTTCCCTCCTCCTTTGACCGTAAAGGAATTAATCTAGTACGTTCTACATTTTTGCATAAATCGCGTAACTTTTAAACTTAACAAATAACTGTTAAGTTATCCCGCGTATGAAGAAAACCACATTTTGACATCTCATATCACTTTAAAACTAATTTTAGTCTACTCTAAATAAATTCACGGTCGTTTCCCAGAAATTTCGTTCTTTTCCGATAAAACTGCGAATTACGCGTTTTTGACTCGTGTTTCCAGCTTTAAGCAGCGTTTTTGCTCCCAATGAGACTTGTCACTCATTTTATATTTTTAGATGGAGTATAATGATGAGTCTCATCATTCCTGTAAGTTTCGTATTTTTACGATACCCGGTTTTACGTTTTCTGGCTTAACGACTTACGGTTGGCATTTAACGGAACCAAAACTTACTCTAAACTCAAGATATTATCAAAACTTATCATCTAAGCCATCTAGAAGTGTTGTGGCCGACCTAAGGGGGGAGAGTCATCATATTGGTGGCTTAATCCTAACCATGGATCATTTTGATCATTACAAGTGTCCTAACCTAACCATGGTTAATATTTAACCCAATATATGGTTAACCAAACTTACCCTCCTATAAATAGGAAGTGAAATACATCATAAACTCCCTCACTTACTGATTTGGGTCGTTCATAACTTAAAACACTCACATCTTCCATCATTTGATCTATAAACTCCAAGTTTATGCAAGGAAGTTCCAAAGATCAAGCTACTTCATCAAATCTCTAGCAAGGTTAAGTGATCTTCTTGAGTTTAAATCCACTCAAGTCACTTAGTACTTCATCACCAACTCTTCAAGTTTGCAAGGGTGCCAAGGTGTGGAAATCTAGCTCAATCCAAAGTCTAAAGTGATCAATCAAAGTCCTATCCTTACTAAGTTACTCCTTTCTATTTGAAAGCCAAAAGTTTTAAGCAACTTATCACCACCATCATCTCATCTTTATTATTCATAATCTTAACTATTTCATGCTATATATATAGTTACTATGTTGATTCATGATGTACATATACTCAATCACTTGTTTTAATTCACATATTGTCATAAAAGTAACAAACTAGTAAACTAGTCATATTCTACACATGAGATACCATTAAAAACAGTAACATAAGGACTTTATAACTTACATAATATGATAGACAAGATAAAAAGGTAAACATAGCAATTTGAATCACCCGAAACGGACAAACGAGTCAAAAGTTATGAGCAAAAGAAGTTAGCGAAACCTAAGCGCCAAAACTACCATGTATAAGCTGTTTTCAGTTCTGTCTTTTTAAAAGTGGTACTTCTGGTCCGAATCATTAAAAAGTTAAAACACGAAAGTTGTCCGGAACGACGTTTTCCTTCAGTGGTAGAGAAGCTCGGACCTTGAAAACGCATAAATAGGCCATAATCTTTCAAAAACAGAAACTGCCGTAAATAAAGTCTCACAACTATACTTTTGTCACAACTAAAAGCAAACCAAGAGGCCAAATGGCCATAAGCCAAGACCACGGCTACGGCTAAGGCCAAAGCTAAGTCTCAAGACCATGGTAGTCAAGACCAAAGTCATGGCAAGGCCATGGCTAAAGCCTCAAGTCTTGTTTGAAACGACGAGAACTTGTAAAAACTAGATAATTATTAAAACATGATAAACTTTATGTTATAACAATCTTCACTCAAAACATATGTTGTATTTACTAAGTGATACAATAGTAGGGAGCTTCATGTGAGGGGTTTCATTTGAGTAAAACGTATCGACGAGTTGCTGGATTTATGAATTAAAGTGTCCTAGCTCCTCGAACGTTTACTGCATGACCTCTGAATTATGATGGCCCGAACGGTAGTACGATATCTATAAACTAAATATGTTTTCACATATTAAAGATCTTTCTATAAACATCAAATGATAATTGACTACATCATGATCAACATAGGAATATATATAGGATGGTTTATGTTTTCTTAAACATTATTCCAAACCTAAGTCGCAACATTTCATTTATAGGTTGCACGTAGAAGTCTTCCGACTTATCCATCACATCCGTTAGTACTTAACATCATCAACTCTTGGTGAGTTCATAGCCCCACTTTCTATTACTTAATTGTTTTACAAACCCTTGGGGGAGATACATGCTTTATTTTAAACCGAACACATTGCTTTCAAACTGTATGCTTATCTGATTGTTTTATTAGCACTAAGTTACCGCATATGCCAAACATAAGTCCCTAAATCATGAATCATTAATCACTATGTGAGAGTGGGCGCGAATACTGTGAATAGATCTATTGGGATTGACGAATCCCGTTTGTGTTGGCCCCGTTAAAGGCAAACAAACGCACTATATTTGAGTAACATTAGGTGAAAATGGCAATTTTACCTATTAGGGCACATACCAACAATTTCTCCAATTAAATTTGGAACACGTTAACGCCTTGATTGCATGATGCTTAGTCTAATAATAACTGTTTTGTTTTCAAACCATTGGTGTGAGTCTAATTAACTCACACTACCAACATAATGTGTTCAACCATCAAACAAACTCTATGAATTTCACTCAACCTTTGTGTTGACTGTTTTAAGCATGTATTTCAGGTCCATAAAGTCAGAAGCTGGCACGGAAGGGCAAGATCAAGAAGGCTGTATATATAAATAATTTATCATTCACAAAACATCAAAAACTTTATATTGATATGTTTTGTAATAAATGGAACCAACTGGGACCTATTTTGTAAACTCTGATATATTTGAATGATAAAGCCTTTTTAAAACGACTCTTTAAGAGATCGTTTTCTATTATTATGACTGTTGTGCCATCAAGTAATACCCAGTTTGAATTCCACTGCATATCAGAATTGGGGGTGTTAAATTAAGACTTAAACTATAACTGCTTTTGCAAACAAAAACATTTTTATAGCCTTCTGTTCTCCGTGCCTTCCATCCTCCAGACGATTATGGACTTTCAAGACATGTTATAATAACATGAACATATTAGTATATTGATATATACGCTTGAATTATTTAAAACATTCCCCGTAAATATTATAACTATTTTAACATCATATCCTTTTGTAGTCACTATGTCTGTACCTGCATCTCCCGAGTACGTTCCGGCGTCACCCGAACCAATTCCAAACATTCCAAATATTCAAGAACTTGACTTTCATGATATAAATGATGATTACCTCGATGCCATTGATTACGAAGATGAACCATACGAGGATATGGACGTCGAAGAAGAAGAGGATCCGGTTGTACCAGATTCTCCGGAATATAATGTTCAAGATTGGGTGGAATCCGAGGATGATCAAGAGGAAAACTATGTATATGGTGTAGCACCATTATCACCACCTCCTGCCTCAGAAACCTCTTCCGAACCAAATCTTGCTACTCCTACTCAAGGACCAACATCCACTTATGAGGATGGTGGAACCTCCTCGGCAATGGCCATGAAACCCTCTCCCCAATACGACCTATATTGCCTCAAACGAAAATGCACCGAACTACAAGACATTACCAAAAATCTATCGCAAGAAATGAAATTGCGTAAAACAGAAACTTCTAAAGCCCAAGATGAGGCTGAGAGAGCCCGCAGACGCCTCGAGATATACATCCTCGAAGAAAACTATAACGATAAACGACGAGAAAGGAAACACAACATAGAAATCAATATACTCAAACATCAGTTAACATCCGCTCAAATCAGTAATGACTTTGCAAGGATTGATCAGAATAGGCTCTTGCGGTCAAAGGGAATTCTCAACCACCACAAAAACCACCAAGCCCGAAATAGATTAGCATATTAATAGTAATCTTTTGTAATCACTAAACTGATTAGACTCAGTTAGTTCTATGTAACTCATGTAATAGCTAGCAGTAGTAAAACGTTGAAATTACTAAACTGAAAGTTTCAGTTAGTAAATTTTGAAGAAGCTTGTAATAGGTTTCGATTTTGTAAATCAATCAACGTTATGTGAATAAAAACTCTTGTTTTATGCTATCATGTGTTATGGTTTAAAACTCCAAACTTTATTATTTCTAACCTTCCATAAAAAATCATGATTTTTTTTAACTCTTGATATCTCTTTTTGATAGAATCATGCCGACAAAGAAAGCTAAAGCACCTCAACCAATGACTCCAGCTGCCATCGAGCGAATTATTACTACCCGAGTGAATGCAACAATTAACGCGGAACGAGCAGCCATAGCCGCTGAAGCCGCCGCTGCCGCTGAAACTGCCGCTGTCGCTGAAGCTGCTAGGCTTGCCGCAGCTAGTGCAACTAGAGGTTGCTCATACAAAGAATTTATGAGTTGCAAACCCACAAATTTCAAGGGTTCAGAAGGAGCCGTGGGTTTACCTCGCTGGTTTGAAAGAATGGAGTCTGTGTTCTCAATCAGCAAATGCGCTGAAAATGACAAAGTTCAATATGCCACTTGTACACTACTGGATCAGGCATTATCATGGTGGAATTCAGTTGCTCAACCAATAGGCATCATGAGTGCTTATCAAATCTCTTGGGTTGCTCTAAAGGGTTTAATGATCAAGGAGTATTGCCCTCGTAGTGAAATACAGAAATTGGAAGTAGAGTTTTGGAACCATGTTCTCAAGGGTGTTGACATTGCAACTTACAACCGCCGATTTCAAGAATTGGCGATACTATGTCCATCAATGGTTCCAACAACTGAAAAGCTGTTAGAGAGATATATCTGGGGACTTACGCCTATCATCCAGGGAAATGTGACTTCGTTTGATCCAAAGTCACTTGATGATGCTATGCGAATGTCTCGAAGTCTCATGGATCAAGTGGTTCGAACAGGAGCTACCCAAAGACAGAATCTCAACACTACCACCAACAACACCAGCTACCGTAATAACAACAACCATACCAACAACAATAACAACCGAAACAACAACAACAAACGACAATGGGATAACAACCAAAGAAACACTTTCAACAACCAAAATCGTAACACTCAACACCATCAGCAACAAAAAAAAAGACAAGAAGCCTCAACGGCTTATGTTGCAGCACCAGCTGGAGGAAATTATGGTGGAACCTACCCAAAGTGCAATAAATGCAACTATCACCATATGGGTCCTTGTCCAGCCAAGTGTCACAAGTGTCAAAAACCAGGACACCTTGCTAAAGACTGTAGAAGCAAAGTTGTGGCTACTGGAGCTAACCTTCAACCGATAGTTACATGTTTCGGGTGTGGGGAGAAATGACATGTCAAACCCAATTGTCCTCAAAACCGTGGCCAACAAGGCGGAGATGCTCGTGGTAGAGCCTATGTGATGGGCAACGGTGAACCTCAACAAGACCCGAACGTAGTCACTAGTTCGTTTTCACTCAATAATCATCTTGTTAAGGTCTTATTCGATTCCGGTGCTGATATGAGCTTTATATCTTCCAAAATTGCACCTTTACTTAATATTGCACCAACCACTATGGATACTCACTATAGTATTGAATTAGCCAATGGAAACTTAGTAAACACCAATACTGTACTCCAAAACTGTACCCTCAACCTTTTAGATCATCCATTCAGCATCAATCTCATGCCAATCGAACTTGGAAGTTTCGATGTTGTTATTGGCATGGATTGGTTGTCAAAACATCGAGCCAACATCATATGTGGCGAAAAAGTTGTTCACATTCCTTGTAACAATGAAACTTTGGTCATCCGTGGTGATCGAAGTGGAACTCGCTTAAACATCATCTCATGTATGAAAACCATGAAGTACATTGAAAAAGGATGTTATGCATTTCTAGCTCATGTTACCGAGAAGGAATCCAAAGAAAAACGACTTGAAGATGTTCCTATCGCTCGTGAATTTCCTGAAGTTTTCCCTGAAGACTTACCCGGTCTTCCACCATCCCGTCAAGTAGAATTTCACATTGATTTAGTGCTAGGAGCGGCGCCAGTAGCCCGCGAACCCTACAGACTAGCACCATCCGAGATGCAAGAACTAGCAAATCAACTACAAGAACTCTCGGACAAGGGGTTTATCCGACCTAGTTCCTCACCTTGGGGAGCTCCCGTCTTGTTCGTGAAAAAGAAAGATGGATCGTTACGAATGTGTATCGACTATCATGAGCTAAACAAATTAACCATAAAGAACCGATACCCTTTGCCAAGAATCGACGATCTATTCGATCAACTACAAGGTTCGACCAATTATTCAAAAATAGACCTTCGATCGGGTTACCATCAAGTTAAGGTTCGAGAAGAAGACATTCCAAAAACAGCCTTTAGAACTCGCTATGGTCATCACGAGTTCCAAGTAATGTCGTTTGGCTTGACGAATGCACCAGCCGTATTCATGGATCTCATGAATCGGGTGTGTAAGCCATACTTGGACAAGTTTGTGATAGTATTCATCGATGACATTCTCATATACTCCAAAAGCGAAGAAGAACATAAAGATCATCTGAGAACGATTTTAGATTTGCTCAAGAAAGAGAAGTTGTACGCAAAATTCTCTAAATGTGAATTCTGGATTCAGTCAGTACAATTCCTTGGGCATGTTATCGATAGAACGGGTCTACATGTTGATCCCGCTAAAATTGAGGCTATCAAGGATTGGCGAACACCTACGACACCTACAGAAATTCGTCAATTTCTAGGTTTGGCCGGTTATTATCGAAGTTTTATTGAGGGGTTTTCCTCCATAGCCAAACCTTTGACTTCGCTAACTCAGGAAAACAAGAAGTACATCTGGAACGAAGATGAAGAAGAAGCTTTCCAAATCCTAAAACAAAAACTTTGTAGTGCCCCTATTCTAGCTTTGCCAGATGGGATCGAAGATTTTGTAGTCTATTGTGATGCTTTGCACCAAGGATTAGGAGCCGTACTCATGCAACGAGAAAAAGTCATGGCTTATGCTTCACGACAACTCAAGAAACATGAAGAAAACTACAATACTCATGACTTGGAGTTAGGAGCAGTAGTCTTTGCACTTAAGATCTGGAGACACTATCTATACGGTACTAGATGTACTGTGTTTACCGACCACAAAAGTCTCCAACACATTCTCGATCAAAAGGAATTAAACATGAGGCAACGACGATGGCTAGAATTGCTGAGTGACTATGATTGCGACATTCGCTATCATCCGGGAAAAGCCAACGTAGTAGCAGATGCCTTGAGCCGGAAGGAAAGGGTTAAACCTCTACGAGTTCGAGCTTTAGTCCTAACCATCAATTCAAATGTCCCTGCTCAAAACTCAATGCTCAAGCCGAAGCGGTAAAACAACAAGACATTGAGAAGGAGAAATTAGATGGCATGATACAGAAGAAATTTGAAACCCGTTCTGACGGAACTTTATGCTTCCAAGGACGAAGTTGGTTACCACTTTATGGTGGTCTACGAGATTTAATCATGCTTGAGTCCCACAAATCCAAATATTCCGTACATCCAAGATCTGATAAGATGTATCATGATCTAAAACTACTCTATTGGTGGCCAAACATGAAAGCCGACATTGCCACCTACGTCAGTAAATGCCTTACTTGTTCCAAAGTGAAGGATGAACACCAAAAACCCTCCGGTCTCTTACAAAACCCCGAGATTCCGATATGGAAATGGGAACGAATCACAATGGATTTTATCACTAAACTCCCAAAGACATCCAACGGTTATGACTCCATCTGGGTCATAGTGGATCGTCTCACAAAGTCCGCACACTTTATACCAATCAAAGAGACTTACAAGATGGATCAGTTGACTCGACTATACGTCAAGGAAATAGTCTCAAAACATGGTGCACCGATCTCTATCATATCTGACCGAGATGGTAGATTTACCTCAAACTTCTGGCAGTCACTCCAAGACGCCTTCGGAACAAACCTAGACATGAGTACAGCGTATCACCCTCAAACCGATGGTCAGAGTGAACGAACCATTCAAACGCTGGAAGACATGCTTCGAGCTTGTATAATCGACTTTGGAAAAGGATGGGATAACCATTTACCATTGGTCGAATTCTCCTACAATAATAGTTATCACGCGAGTATCAAGGCAACACCCTTTGAAGCACTTTACGGTCGAAAGTGCCGATCGCCTGTCTGCTGGGCCGAAGTGGGAGATGTTCAAATCACTAGTCCAGAACTCATTCGTGAAACAACAAAGAAAATTTTACAAGTCAAAAATCAGTTACAAAAAGCAAGAGATAGACAAAAGAGTTATGCCGATGTACGACGCAAACCCTTAGAATTCCAAGTTGGAGACAAAGTTATGCTAAAAGTCTCACCTTGGAAAGGTGTCATACGATTCGGTAAACCTGGAAAACTAAACCCAAGATACATAGGACCATTCAAAATCCTAGCTAGGGTTGGTCCAGTGGCGTACAAACTTGAGCTCCCATCGGAACTCAGTAATGTACATCCCACTTTTCATGTATCCAACCTAAAGAAGTGTTTATCCGATGAATCGTTAGTTATTCCACTCGACGAGCTCAAACTCAGCAATGATCTACACTTCATTGAACAACCTGTGGAGATCATGGACCGAGAGGTCAAACAACTAAAACATAGTCGAATACCTACTGTCAAAGTTCGCTGGAACTCCCAACGTGGCCCAGAATTTACATGGGAATGAGAAGACCAAATGCGTCGAAAGTACCCTCACCTTTTTGAAGGAGCATCAACATCAAGTAACAAATAAATCACGAGGACGTGATTTCTCCAACGGGGGGAGACTGTAACCACCCGCATTTACATGTTACTTTTCATTTTTTGAGATTTTACTATTCACATTTACTATTCATCCGTAAAATTTTTATTTCACATTCTCGTAAGATAAATTATTTTAGTAATGTCCTGAGAATTCGACAATCGTTAGATCATTTTCGCAAAGGTTATTAAGAAAAACATCGTTATAAAGTTTCATTTTGGACGGTCCATCGTTTAAACATCACGCGCATAACGAAAATCAACTCTGATAATTTTCCTAACATCAGATAAATTCTTAGATCACTCATGATTAATTTGAGAATTTTTAAGATTTATTTTTATGTTACCAAATAAGCCCTGCGCTGAAAAACTAAACTTACGTTTTAAACAATTCTACTTACATCCAGACTTAACGATTCCTGCACTGTGTTTCTAATATGTTTTTGACACTTTTACATTTTTGGAAAAGTCAAACATATTTCCCTCCTCCTTTGACCGTAAAGGAATTAATCTTGTACGTTCTACATTTTTGCATAAATCGCGTAACTTTTAAACTTAACAAATAACTGTTAAGTTATCCCGTGTATGAAGAAAACCACATTTTGACATATCACTTTTAAACTAATTTTAGTCTACTCTAAATAAATTCACGGTCGTTTCCCAGAAATTTCGTTCTTTTCCGATAAAACTGCGAATTACGCGTTTTTGACCCGTGTTTCCAGCTTTAAGCAGCGTTTTTGCACCCAATGAGACTTATCACTCATTTTATATTTTTAGATAGAGTATAATGATGAGTCTCATCATTCCTGTAAGTTTCGTATTTTTACGATACCCGGTTTTACGTTTTATGGCTTAACGACTTACGGTTGGCATTTAACGGAACCAAAACTTACTCTAAACTCAAGATATTATCAAAACTTATCATCTAAGCCATCCAGAAGTGTTGTGGCCGACCTAAGGGGGGAGAGTCATCATATTGGTGGCTTAATCCTAACCATGGATCATTTTGATCATTACAAGTGTCCTAACCTAACCATGGTTAATATTTAACCCAATATATGGTTAACCAAACTTACCCTCCTATAAATAGGAAGTGAAATACATCATAAATTCCCTCACTTACTGATTTGGGTCGTTCATAACTTAAAACACTCACATCTTCCATCATTTGATCTATAAACTCCAAGTTTATGCAAGGAAGTTCCAAAGATCAAGCTACTTCATCAAATCTCTAGCAAGGTTAAGTGATCTTCTTGAGTTTAAATCCACTCAAGTCACTTAGTACTTCATCACCAACTCTTCAAGTTTTCAAGGGTGCCAAGGTGTGGAAAGCTAGCTCAATCCAAAGTCTAAAGTGATCAATCAAAGTCCTATCCTTACTAAGTTACTCCTTTCTATTTGAAAGCCAAAAGTTGTAAGCAACTTATCACCACCATCATCTCATCTTTATTATTCATAATCTTAACTATTTCATGCTATATATATAGTTACTATGTTGATTCATGATGTACATATACTCAATCACTTGTTTTAATTCACATATTGTCATAAAAGTAACAAACTAGTAAACTAGTCATATTCTACACATGAGAGACCATTAAAAACAGTAACATAAGGACTTTATAACTTACATAATATGATAGACAAGATAAAAAGGTAAACATATCAATTTGAATCACCCGAAACGGACAAACGAGTCAAAAGTTATGAGCAAAAGAAGTTAGCGAAACCTAAACGCCAAAACTACCATGTATAAGCTGTTTTCAGTTCTGTCTTTTTAAAAGTGGTACTTCTGTTCCGAATCATTAAAAAGTTAAAACACGAAAGTTGTCCGGAACGACGTTTTTCTTCAATAGCAAAGAAGCTCGGACCTTGAAAACGCATAAATAGGCCATAATCTTTCAAAAACAGAAACTGCCATAAATAAAGTCTCACAACTATACTTTTGTCACAACTAAAAGTAAACCAAGAGGCCAAATGGCCATAAGCCAAGACCACGGCTACGGCTAAGGCCAAAGCTAAGTCTCAAGACCATGGTAGTCAAGACCAAAGTCACGGCAAGGCCATGGCTAAAGCCTCAAGGCTTGTTTGAAACGACGAGAACTTGTAAAAACTAGATAGTTATTAAAAGATGATAAACTTTATGTTATAACAATCTTCACTCAAAACATATGTTGTATTTACTAAGTGCTACAATAGTAGGGAGCTTCATGTGAGGGGTTTCATTTGAGTAAAACGTATCGACGAGTTGCTGGATTTACGAATTAAAGTGTCCTAGCTCCTCGAACGTTTACTGCATGACCTCTGAATTATGATGGCCCGAACGGTAGTACGATATCTATAAACTAAATATGTTTTCACATATTAAAGATCTTTCTATAAACATCAAATGATAATTGACTACATCATGATCAACATAGGAATATATATAGGATGGTTTATGTTTTCTTAAACATTATTCCAAACCTAAGTCGCAACATTTCATTTATAGGTTGCACGTAGAAGTCTTCCGACTTATCCATCACATCCGTTAGTACCTAACATCATCAACTCTTGGTGAGTTCATAGCCCCACTTTCTATTACTTAATTGTTTTACAAACCCTTGGGGGAGATACATGCTTTATTTTAAACCGAACACATTGTTTTCAAACTGTATGCTTATCTGATTGTTTTATTAGCACTAAGTTACCGTATTTACCAAACATAAGTCCCTAAATCATGAATCATTAATCACTATGTGAGAGTGGGCGCGAATATTGTGAATAGATCTATTGGGATTGACGAATCCCGTTTGTGTTGGCCCCGTTAAAGGCAAACAAACGCACTATATTTGAGTAACATTAGGTAAAAATGGCAATATTAGGGCACGTACCAACAATTTCTCCAATTAAATTTGGAACACGTTAACGCCTTGATTGCATGATGCTTAGTCTAATAATAACTGTTTTGTTTTCAAACCATTGGTGTGAGTCTAATTAACTCACACTACCAACATAATGTGTTCAACCATCAAACAAACTCTATGAATTTCACTCAACCTTTGTGTTGACTGTTTTAAGCATGTATTTCAGGTCCATAAAGTCAGAAGCTGGCACGGAAGGGCAAGATCAAGAAGGCTGTATATATAAATAATTTATCATTCACAAAACATCAAAAACTTTATATTGATGTGTTTTGTAATCAATGGAACCAACTGGGACCTATTTTGTAAACTCTGATATATTTGAATGATAAAGCCTTTTTAAAACGACTCTTTAAGAGATCGTTTTCTATTATTATGACTGTTGTGCCATCAAGTAATACCCAGTTTGAATTCCGCTGCATATCAGAATTGGGGGTGTTACATAACGAATGTTGAACCTTTAAGTACTTTGAATGTTTTGTTTGAAGCATCTTGTATTGGTTGTCGTAAAAGCATGTTTTCTGGTTGTCATGATAAATGTGTTGCTAAATCTATCTTATCTCGTAATCGGAATCACAGAAATCGAATTACCTCTAGGCCCACTAATGCTTCTACGTCTGTGCTAGGTAAACCGCCTTCTAGTGTTTCTGCAAATATCATTGATGTACCCATAGAACCCATTTCACCTCCTAGGAAGAGAATATCACCTAGTGCATTCACTAAGACCAAAGCACAAAATAGTTGGACTTGGCAGAGATGGTTACAAAATAAACCAGGATTTAAATGGATTCCTAAAATCATAAACATGTGTGTTTCAACTGTAACTGTAACGGAACCCTCTAACTCTTCGGGTTTCACCTCTACTTCTATTCCACCTGTGTCGTCTGTTTTTAATGCAGGTGATACAGATCATCCTTTGGATTGTTGATAGCGGATGTTCCCGGCACATGATAGGCAATCTCAAACTTCTAACAAACTTTGTTTCAAAGTTCATCGGCACTTTCAGGTTCGGGAGTGATCACTTCGCAGCTATCATGGGCTACGGAGACTACATCAATGAGAACATCGAACTTAGCAGGGTTTATTATGTGGAAGGTCTCGGGCACAATCTCTTTTCAGTCGGTCAGTTTTGTGATGGTGATTTGGAAGTTGCTTTTAAGGAGAAAACTTGTTTCATCCGTGATCTACAAGGAAACGATCTTATGTCTGGAAACCGCACATCTAGCCTTTACACAATATCAATGCAAGACATGATTGCTTCATCTCCCATCTGTCTACTTTCTAAGACAACATCTACAAAATCATGGCTGTGGCACCGCAGACTCTCACATTTGAACTTTCAAACCATAACCAATCTAGCACGACACAAACTAGTTGAAGGTCTTCCAAGGTTTAGGTATCAAAAGATCACTTATGCTCAGCTTGTGAACAAAGGAAAAGCACTCGTGCTCACTTTTCTTCAAAGAAGGACCACAACTCTCAGCATGTCCTTCATCTTCTTCACATGGATTTGTGTGGCCCGATGTGTGTGCAGACAATTAACGGCAAACGCTACATTCTAGTAATTGTTGATGACTACTCAAGATGGACTTGGGTTTATTTTCTTCGAAGTAAAGATCAAGCTCCACAGATGATCATCACCTTTCTCACGAAAATTCAAGTTCAGCTCCGGAACACAGTTAGACAAATCCGAACAGACAAAGGAACTGAATTTGTGAACCAAACTCTTCGAGATTACTATGAGAAAGTGGGAATTGAGCATCAGACATCAATTGCACGGACACCAGAACAAAATGGAGTTGTCGAAAGACGAAACCGTACGTTAGTGGAAGTTGCAAGAACGATGTTAATCAATGCCAAACTTCCAGATTACTTATGGGCATAAGCCGTGTCAACTGCATGCTACACTCAGAACCGTTCTATGATAACCAAACGCCACAACAAAACACCTTATGAGCTTATCCATAACAGAAAACCGAATCTCAAACACTTTCATGTATTTGGTGCTCTTTGTTACCCGAATAATGATCGTGATGACTTTGGAAAGCTCAAGGCCAAAGCTGACATTGGAGTCTTCGTTGGATACTGTGAAAACTCAAAGGGATACCGGATCTGGAATCGTCGTACAAAGGAAATTATGGAAACCATTCAAGCTAATTTTGATGATCTCATAGAAATGGCTTCTGAGCAAAACAGCTTGGAACCCGGACATAACCGTCTCAACTTCCCCCAATCATCAGCTTGTCAATCCTTTCAACTAACTCGTCGTCAAATGGAAACATAGTTTGCTCCTTTGTTTAGTGATGATTTTGATCAACGTGCTCTAGATGTATCAAATGTTTCTACTGCTCAACCTGATAATATTCCAATCCCTGATACACCTGAAACAACAACAACTGTTGCTGATGCACCTCCGATTGAATCTACAACAACAGCCGAACAAACTGCTTCTAATGACATTGATCCAGCTGATGATCCTCTTAATCAAGATGTACCTGCACTAGCGGATTATGATGGAAATGCGTTCTTTAACCCTTTCGCTACTGAAACTGCAACCTCAGATGTTGTTGAATCTTCTACCAGCCATCTGAATCCACCTAATCTGCACAATGTATACCAACATCAACCCTCCACACTGATGGACTAAAGACCATCCTCTTGTTAACATTATTGGCAACCCAAATCAACCAGTCGTAACTAGACAACGCCTTCTGACTGACAGAGAACACTGCATTTATGCACTCACCGTTTGTCAATCTGAACCCAAAAACATTAAAGAAGCAATGACTTATGACAACTGGATCGAATCCATGCAAGAAGATCTTAACCAGTTTAAACGTCTAGAAGTATGGGAATTGGTTGAAAGACACCTATGCAACACATGGAATGCAGAGTTGTGAAATATTGAATAAACATGGAATGCAGAGTTGTGACACCTATGCAACACCAATGGCACATACCAACAAACTGGATGCTGATTTACATGGGAAATTGGTTGACCCTACCAAATACCGAAGTATTATTGGGTCTCTCATGTATCTAACAGCGAGTAGACCCGACATTGTAATTTCTGTATATCTTTTCTCCCGTTATCAGTTAAGACCAACCGAAAGACACTTCTCTGAGGCTAAAAGAATCCTCCGATACGTAAAGGGAACCATTAATTTGGGGATCTGGTATCCGAAGGATTCTGGTTTTGAACTAATAGCTTTTTCAGACCCTGACCACGCAGGATGCTTAGATTTACGAAAAAGTACTTCAGGAGGTTTACAATTCCTTGGTGATAAATTGGTGTCATGGCAATCGAAGAAACATGATTGTACATCGTTGTCCTTAACTGAAGCAGAATATGTAGCCATGTCTGCGTGTTGTGATCAAGTCATTTGGATGAGAACACAACTCAAGGAGTATGGTTATGTATTTGACAGAATTCCGGTGTACTGTGACAACCGAAGTGCTATTGCGATCTCCTGCAACACCATTCAACACTCGAAGTCAAAGCACATCGATCTTCAATATCATTTCATCAAAGAGCATGTGGAAAATGGTACCGTTGAATTATACTTTGTAGGTACAGAACACCAATTAGCGGATCTTCTCACTAAAGCCTTGCCTCCCGCAAGATTTACTGATTTGATTCACCGTATTGATATGAGGTGTTTGACTCCAGAAGAACTGGACGAACTTTTAACACATTCTTAAAAAACAGTCAAACACCAAAATCTCTTTTGTAAATATTTTTCAAAAACAAAATACAAAAATATAAAATCTGCTAAAATCCAAAAATATTCTTCTATCTTAAAAATCAAACATTGCAAGTACAAATCTTCCGTCAACACTTCGTTCTATCAAACATTTCACAATTTTTCCCGAACAGGTGTTGAGGGGGAGAATGTAAATATTTTTCAGTTTCATAAAACATTGTACTTGCATGTTACCAAAAATATGTTGTTTCTTCAAAAAAATGGTGGATATGTTTCTTGTTAAATACTCTCCTCGGACTCAAATGATTACAAATTTCACTATTTCTAAAGTCGAGGGGGAGTATCGTTAAGTTTTCTTTCCCAAAATGAGTTTTGTCTAACCAAAGTGGAAGTTAATGGGTCTTGGTTGAAAATGGTTGAGGTGGAGGGACTGATCTTATCATTTTTAAAAAGTTAATTTTTAACAAAACCTTTCACCTAACAAATTCAAAACATTTACTCCTTTGCATTTATTTCTTCAACCAACCAAGATCCACGGCTAGAATTCGTTCCTCAAATCCGCTCTACAAATCAAAAATTGTAAGTTGCAAAAGGTTTAGATCATGTTTACAAACATTGGTTTTAAAATTCTTTCAAATCCAACAGTTCAATCTTTCAAAAACGTTGATTTTGTATTTACGCGTATGCGTAAGAACTTGAATCATGCCAAAGTCTGTTTGTGATGTTGTGGGTAGTATCAAAACTTTCATTAATCTGTTTTACACCCATTTCCATCAGAAAATTCAACCCAGAAACAAGTATTGAACCATTTTTGAATTTTTAGGGTTTATGTACGAATTTGGGGTTTTTCGCATAAGGATGTTTTGATGCAATTAGTTGGTCTCAGTAGTGTTAGAAAAATGTTAATTACATGAAATAGGCCTTGGATTATAACCAGAAACATCAAAAGGTTGATAATTTGATTTTAGGGTTTATAGGGTCGTGACATTTGAATCTTCTGATTCTTTGGATATTTTGTGTTATAACTTGTTGTAAACCACTCATAAGACTTCTAAGAACATGCTGAAACATATCTTGAAGATTTTCTATGGTTGCATTTGTTATGCGTAGAATCTAGGTTTAGGGTTTTAGAACTCTTACGCGTAGACTGTTCTTTGCATAACTTGTTCAATCTTATGCCTGTTTTGTGATTCTGGAAGTGTTAGGATTGTGTTGTAATCATGTTATTGTGTTTATGAATTTCAGGTTGATTACACATAAAGAATCAAAATTAAGGTGTTCATGATGATTACGCTTATGGAATACCTTATGCGTAAAGGTTACGCATAAGAGCAATCTTACGCGTAAAACTTACGCATAAGGGTCTACATTGGGACTACGCGTATCCTGGAAGGATATGCATAAACTTGGATGTTTACGCCTAAGGGATACTCTTACGAGTAAACCTTACGCGTAACTCCTTTTACCAAAGCTTACGCGTAAGCATATAAGCTAAAGGTATGCTTTTACGCGTAAGAAATTCTTATGCCTAAGGCTTGCCTTTACGCTTAAGCTTACGCCTACGCCTAAAGCACATGCTTACGTATAAGCCAACTTTTCACCTTGTTTTGACATGTTACGCATAGTATACTTGTAATTGTTACTCTTAAGTCACAAAAACCAAAATGTTACTCTTAAGCTATCAAAAGTTAAAATGTTGTGTGTTTAAGTGATATTTGGACATTAAAACTTCAAAATTAACATACTCACGTAACTTATCACATCAACTTCATACAACTGGACTTAATGTGACTTTGGACTCGTAACATTCATAAACATGATAACATTCAATCAAATAATTGGACAATAAAATCAAACTTACACTAACATAATGTCTTTCGATATGTTGGTTCTTTTGTCTCAATACCTTTCAGATCGCGAAATGGACGTCAATCAGGAAAATCTCAATGCCCTTAATGAACTCACGATGGCAGATATCTTCCCTGCGGATTACCGCAAAACCATCGGAAAGAACAATCTCAGAGTCGACTTTGACAACTTCACCTGTTCTGAATCCTCATGCAGAGTTGCAGTTGACATCCTCAAGGATCATCCCTTCCGTCTCATGCTATCTAACTCTGATTCTGTGCACGAAATCTACATTCATCAGTTCTGGCACACAATGGACAAAATCGACGGTCAAGATGCAGTGAATGTGACCATTGGAACCAAAGAAGCCAAAGTTACAGTGGCGGATCTTCGTGTCATTCTTCTTCTACCAATTATTCGCTCTAATGAATACGTTCCAACTCCAAGTGAAGAGGAAGTATTGAAGTTCATGGTTGACATTGGATATGACGAAGAATAATATTTATACTATTGAATTATGAAAATAATAATATTTAAATTTACTAAGAATTAAATAAATAATAACTAAATAATCACTATTTAATAATATCTAAATTTATCAAAATAAATATAATATTTATGCGATAAAATAAAGTTATAATAAAAATTAAAAGTAGTATTAATTAAAAAATAATTAAAAATAATACTAGTTATAACTTATAAGTACAATAAATAACATTGAAATTTAATATAATTATAGTAATTAAAATAAATATATAATATATAATTAAAAAATAATAATTATTACTATTATTATTATTATTATTTAATTTTTATATAATATAATAATAATAATGACGACAAAAGATGAATACGATATTTAACTTGTAAAATTATAAATTGAACGTAATTCAACACTTTCTATCAAATTTGCTATATAATCTGAATTTCTTCAGTGAACGTAATTTACATTCTCTTGCAAATCAAACAATTATTGTAATATAATATGAATTACAATTCATTCCATCCGCCAACCAAACATGTCTTGAATATAATTTAAACTACAATTACGACATATTTCACCGAATTACAACAAACAAAACACACCCTTAAAATTCATGAAAGCACTTGGAGTAATATCACAATTACAATTACAATCCAAACAATCGATTGCATTCCTTTGCAATCCAAACAATTGATTTATGTAATTTGAATTACAATTCATTCCATCCTACCAACTAAACAAGTCTCGAATATCCTTCAAATTACAATTACAATATATTACGCCGAATTACAACGAAGTGAATGTACACTTTAAATTCATGAAAGCACTTGGGGTAATATTACACCCAATGGATCTCTTGTGTTTCTAAAAGAAAACCAAATAATTATATGGTTACTAAATTAAATATAATAGGATATCAAGTTGTCTATAATAATATAATATCTAAGTGTCTATGTTATAAGATAGACACAAAATCTAGGATATGTTTTAAAACACAAAATAAAATATCAAGTGTCTATAATAATATCAAGTGTATGATGATATAATAATATCGACAAGTGTCTAGCTATGTTATAGGATATGTTTTTCATCACGAGGTATACACACAAAATATAGCAACTCTTTATGAAAAAGACCTTAAAAGTGAAAACAGATTTCTTTTACACAAGAATTACAAGGTGATTTCAACTTTCACGTGAAAATAATTGCCAAAATTTGTTTTACTTATGTCTTTAACCTACTAAACAAAGAAACAAAAGGACCACCCTAGATAGCTTTTGCTGTTGTTAGATAAACTCGAAACAAGTGTACAGTTTCTTTTCACCTTTATAGTTGCCAAATGTGTCACGTATATTGGTTGTCAACTAACCTTTTACATCAAAAAATATCTTGAGTTCATATTTTTAGTCATGTTCTACAAATTGATATACCCACACTTTGTAAGAAAAACGATATAAGGTATATATGTACATGCATGCATACTGATTTAGGCTAAAACGAGATAAACAAAAATTAAGCTTGTTGATTCACACGAATATCCAGGGGCGGACCTCTTTGAGGAGAGGGGAGGGTCCCGGTCTTTTCAAAATTTACGGCACCTAGTGTAAATATTATAGGTTTTAGGGGTAATTTAGTTGAGGTTACAAACAAATCTCCAATTTGGTCCTCCTAAAATAAATGGTCAAGTTCCGCCACTGCGAATATCAGGAACAATTTCTTCTTAATTATCGTTGATTCAACGAATACTGATAATCCGAGTGATTCTCTACTCAAATACATGTTTTGAGAAATGAGAGAAAATTGAAATTTCATATATTTTGGAACTCATTAACCAGCATCACAATACAACTCTTGAATAGACCCAGAAATTCGAAATGGGCTAAAAACGGGCCGAGAACTAGCCCACAAACAAGGTCCAACAAAAGGAAAAAAAATAGCAAATAACTCATAAAGTAGAGTGATTTGGGCCTGAAAGTTCCATAAAGCACCGTGGGCTGATTACCACGACGTTCTCCTCGTTGCAAGCTTCGATTTGACTGGTCACGGTCTTGAAACGAAGCCCGTAGCCCAACTTATGCTAATTTTAGTGAAGCCCTTATTCTCACATGATCTTGGGTTTCCAGAAACAAAAGGGCCGTTCCTCCACACTTGGGTCTGCATCACATACCATCTACTTTAAGTATATCCGCCCGTGCTCGCTTTGTTGTAATGTTACATATCTTTATATGTTCAGTTAACTTTTTAAGTTTCATGTAACATAATGAACAACTAGCATATGCAGCCCTTCAACAGGTCCAAGATTTATAGATGAACAACTAGTTGTCATTAAACAAACACCAGCGACTCGTTATGGCAACTGTTGGGGTTTCCTGAGGATGGAAAACGAATGCATAAATACCAAAACATATAGTAACCATAGCAACTGCAAGAATCAGAGGGCGAGACATAAATAATCTAATGGCATTGTATGTAAACATTTGGTTAAATGGTTTTTCTGGTGGTTCGTTGTAGGGTCTCACACTCGTAGCACAATCACCATTTAAGAGCGCTACATGTTCACTTTTGTGTCCCGCAGTTGGAATTTGCATACTGTCTGCTGCTTGTACCATATCCTGCAATTTTTGAGAAATTTATATCATGTCATTTTACAAGAACACATTTTGTTCGGATTGAGTGGACCATGAACAAATTCACTTTGACTCTTTCGACCCATTTGACCCTATTCTTTATCAAACAATTTTATTTGGTTTACCCGTTTGACTGATAAATAAAAGAGAATCCCAATCGACTACATTTGGCAAGATGGGGGTTGGTTTAATGTTCAAAACGGTCGTAGGTGTTAAAAATGACATTTTTGTATGGTTGAAACAGGCCGGTCTCGTTGGTTGAAAAGAAGCACCTGATCTCTTGGAAGCAAGCCAAGGTTAGATTTTCGCTCCAGCCGCTGATTTAGGACTTTTGTAGCATAATTCACAGTCCCCTGGAACTCACTATCAGCTTCAATAATGCCACTGTTTTTATTCATTTTCATCTTTACAAGGTCTAACACACTCCTCAAAACTATGGTTGACTCATGTTCAATTAAAAAGTTAAGTACAAAACTGAATCTTTGCAGCTGTGATGACATCATAGCACATTCCATGTCTTCTACAAATGGCTGTTTAAGTAACCACGCGACATCTATGAGCAATTCAGAGAACTTGTTAACAACAACCTCATCTGAATCTCTTGCATACAAACGTGAACGAAATTTCATCTGCATTGTTTTAATCTCCGAACATACTTCTTCGTCTGCAACTAGAATTGGAATGAAATTGGATATACCCGATTCATTTTCAACCTTCAAAAAAAGAATAACCGAACACTAGTCAACAAAAGAATGAAATTGGAACGAAAAGTTAAGACATTTGACAGTTTTGAGAAAGAAAATTTATATTGAATCAACAAGTAGCAAGACCTTCGAATATCCTTTTGCATATACAAATAGACATAAAAAATAATAATGTGGACCAAACCTCAATAAAACCAGGACCAAAAACATCCAATTCAGTATATGGAACACATATACTCAAGAACTGATGATCGGAGTTCGTTATAGAAGCCTCACTTTGGGTGTGTAATGGTGAAACACGCACTTCGTTTTTCATATACTTACCAGCAAAGGATACTAAAAACCTGCAATATAATCATCATTCAATATGGATTAACAATCATATATCGAGAAAGATTGATGATCCTTGGGTTTGATGATTTTCATATCCAGAGTACTCATGAAAGTATGAAACTTTACATGTAAATAAATAATTTGATAAGCGAAAACTGTGAAATTCATCTAATAAGCAAATTAAGTATTTGTTTGATGTACTATGCAAAATAAATGTACCTTAGTCTCGGCTGAAGCAAATTACTTCCACATGCCAAAAAGTTTATCGGTTTGCCTGCTTCAAAGCATGTAGGCTGAACATAATGAAGCTTCGGGGATTTTTCACCCTCTTCAATTTTTTTCACGGACCTTCCACCTGCAGGTCAGAACAGTTTAGTGCAAGAAATTAAACACACAATTTGAGGGTTGTAATTCTCGATGGCTTACACGATAACATGATTATTATCAACTTGCATACGTTGTAAGAATACTTTGTCGTTTGTGTTTATAACATTCTCAATATTCCATACAACAATTCATACACAAGGGATAAGAGATGTGTAATAATACAACTAAGTTAACTGTTTAAAGAAAAAAATAAGACATTAGAGTCGACGAACCTTTCATGACACTGAAGATCATGCTGTTTAGGTTGATATAGAATGTGTCTCGTCTCAAAAGCATGTTTTTAGGTAAAGCAAGGAGGTCATATATACATACAACTGGATCTTCATTTAACTGTTTAAAGTAGATGAAGTTTATATAATTTAATAAATAAAACGCATAATTTATCGAGTATCCAGCATATATATAAAGATAAATCCAAAAGCAACAAAAAGGGCATCACCTTCACCCACATAAACCTTGGCATTGCAATGAAAATGGTAATAATTGTGCATCCAGGACGCATATATCCTTCCAACTCCACAGGCATGCTGGCCAACCATTGAAATATCTGTAAAAGCATACGATTGCATCACTAAACAGGTAAATACAATTATTCAAACTCCCATTTATATTAAAGGTGGCAAATCCGACCCCCGTTTACTTACAAAGGGCTGATTCGGCTTATGCTTTATCTCTAACGGGTCAAACAAAAACAATTACCTTAACATGAAACATGTTGAAAACACCCAAAGTGTATTTTATTAGCATGTTATTATTACATGCAAAACTCAAGTCTTACTGAAATAATAGAATTTAGTAATTTTACCTAATAAGGAAACCTAAATGTTAGGCAAAAGATATTTCGAATAAACATACCATCAGAATAACCCATTTTGACCCGTACCTCTTGGAACTGGTTATCCAACCTCCCTATTTTTCCACCTTAACTTAAGAAAGTTACAAATAGTAATAAATGATCTTACTTGATGTCGGAGTCTACGTGGGAACTCAGCTGGATTCCAATCATAAAGCTTAAAAGAGATCCGACCAGTTGGGCACTACAATAAAATATATAAACACAGATGGTATATGCAAGTGTAAAGATTCAGACAAATAAAAAGTATAACAGCAGGCGCTAGCATTTATGAAAAACCAACCATAGAGGAGAAATCTGTATTATTATCACCATTTTCTCTCCCTTCATCTGTATGAGTTTCACCAGCTAAAGATGTAATGCTATCTCTGTTAATATTTTGTGCATGAGTGGAACCTTGAACGGAATTATGCCCTTCACCTGCTACATTTAATAATTCCTCTCCTGCTGCCTCACTAGTAGTGGATATGACACCTACATAACAGATTAAAAACAAAAATCAACACAAAAAACTAATCATGTGCACTTCTTTCTGTAATGCTGATAGTTATATGAGTTTAACGATTTTGTATCGATTATTTGATAATATATGGGTTGTAGATGGTGTTTTGATATGCTTTAGATGTTTAAAGTTGTGATAGAAAAGGTAATAAGATGTTTAGTCGGTGAAAAACATCCCATTTTTTCAAGACATTTTCCATAGGGAAATGGAAAAACTGAAAACTGTTTAGTCACATTTTTTTCCTGTAATTTTTAAAAAAAGTGAAATTCTTATTTTTCAAAATTTAACTAGAATATGAAAACCTCAATCCACTCTTTGATACGAACTGGACCGATAATAGAATAAAGAAGAAAGTAAGCAAGATAGATGGTTTATATTGATGGGATAAACCGACCCCCCGATGGTTTATATTAGTGAGATAAACCGACTCCCCAATTGATTAACAAATCAATACTTCATATTCATTCAACATAATAAGAATTACAATCCTAATACCCTATTTATAATTGACTTTACCTAATTCCCTAACTTTCTCACCAAGAAATATAATAAAAGGAAACTAAATAAACTAAATAATTAATAATAATAATAATAATAATAACGCAGGATCGTATCACTCTTCTCCACTTTTTTCTCTCTAATACAAAAATAAAGATGGAATTTCCCAATCTACAGTTCAAGTATCTCATTTAACCCTAATCACCATTGGTAACATCTCCACCTTCCATCCTCGCCATTAATATTGCTGCCCACCGTCGCAATCCAAGGTAATTTAAACATCTTTTCATCTTTTTTCCAAGGAAAGATATAATTCCATCAAAACAGGTTTTCAAAATTCCCAACTCTTCTCTAGAGAAGAAAAACCATTCCATTATCAAGGAATCTAGAAACGGAAAAATAAGAAATTTTTTCTACAACTACACGCTACCTTAAATGTTTGGCAAACACCCATAAAAGACATTTTTGTGAAATGGAAGTAAAATTCTGTTTAAAATAGGTTAATTCTATTTTACACTTGGATAATCAGTCTTGTGTAGCAGATATGAGACTATTATTGTCACCTTTTCCAGATTTATCATTACAATCTGCTGACTGAAATACAGATCCCTTGGGGTCTGAGGATTTTCTTCTACGCCTATCATTATGGCGCTCTAATTTTCTTCGGCAACTACGCTTGCCTTCATCAAAATCTGACAGGACATGAAACCTACAACATTGTAAGTTTGTCAGCATATATGCTAATAATATGTAAGAAAATTGCTAGCACAAGCACTAAGTAGGAATTGAATGATGTTGATATCCACAATAAATTTTAAACTTTGAATCTTCATTGTTGCCTAAGTAGGAATTGATGTGGATTAGCTAGAGCATGTGAAAACCTTAAGACTGTGTAATAGACACATCTTTAATACGTGTTCACCACCTTGGACGTGTCATCCCTAAAACACCCCCTTCTTTTGTGAGAACTCGGTCGTTTAGACGACCTAGATGTGAACTTGGTGGTTGAGAGATATGTGTGTATGTGTGAGCTGTGATGTGGAGTATATTTGTGTATAAGTGAGGTATGTTTTGGTGGTAAAGTTGGTTGTCTTATTAGACTATGTTGGTGGTGTAGTGAAAAGTTGACATGGAGGTGATTTGGATCCGGCATAAATTATAAGTTTGCAAGATAGGAAGTTGGATTCACATGATTTTATATGTTAAAGATTTATCGCTCATCTTTTGATAAGATGATTAGCTCTCAAAACTTTAATTGTTGGGCCAATAATTTGACCCAATTGTCTCAGACAATATTTGATATTTGAACACAAAATAGTCTGAGATAATCCCTAATGAGAATTAGTGAGTAAGTTATTCCTTGATGAGAAATCAGTGATCCCCTTCAAGGAGTGTTGTATAATCGATCAACACCAAGTTTCAGGAACGTCGAAAACCAACTTAAGATATACTTTACCTCGCTGACACGGTATTAGTGAGTAAAGTACTTGAGCTAAACAACATTTGAGTCATTGAGATTTGACAAAGTCTCCCCGACTCAATATACTCTCTCAAAGTGAGAGTTGAAATGTGAGCGGGAACTTCCTAAAAGCAAAAAAGCAAATACAAAGAAGTGAAACAAGTACAACACTAGGTGAATATTTGAATTAACTATTCAATAAAGTACTTTGAAAGTGAATGTACATACAAAAGCACTATGTGGAAGATGTAGTCTTCCACTAGATGCTTGACACTTGACACGTAACCTAGTGCACACATGTGACTTCACTTTTACCCACCTATATTATCACAAAGTGTGTCAAGAAAGAGTTAGAGATTCTAAACACAAAAAATAATGCAAATATATTATAGTGATAGAATGCTCCTCTCCTTGAATCATACGCTAAGCTAGCAAGCTTTGATTCATTTCGCTAGGAGAGTTTCATTTGTCATTTAATTGGGATTCAACTAGGATATTGTTCAACAATCCTTTATAATTCTTTGATTCATTTATAACGTACGCATGGTGTTATTAGTGTCAAATGGGTATTGTGTAAAACTTGTTTTCTAAGTGTTTAACATATTCATGTTTTAACCAAATATCGGGACTATCGGGAACAATAAGTGGTATCGTGGTATCAGAGCAAGTGGATTCTCAATAATCCACATCTCCTTTGACTACTAATAACTTTCAAAAATTGATTTTTTTTTAAATGTCAAAGAAACTCGCCCAACAACTTGAGTAAACTTAGTTCCAATAAGGTGTTGTGTCTTAAATCACACATGAACATGGTCAAAATTCAAGAAAAGTGGGTTTAGTTCAAAAATTGCTTGCAACTTTTGATGCCTTTCCAAAAAAACGTTGCAACTTTTGAGGGACATTTTGATAAACACTTTTGACATTGCAAAAAATTGTAACTAAAATAAAATAAAATAAAAGAAAAAGAAAAAAAGGAGGTTAATGACAATTTTTTTGTTGAAGTAATGGGAGGAAGGAGAGTTAGTGACAAAGAAATAATACCATAAATAATGGGAGGAAGGAGACTTACCAAATATAAATGGGGGAATGAGACTTATTGACACAAAAATATAATAAAGGGAGGAAGGAGACACAGTGACACTAAATTGTGTCACTAAGTTGGTCACTAATTATAAAATGGGATGAAAGAGGAATTGAATTAGGGAGTCAAAAATCAAAATGCATTATAAAAATGTATCACTAAGCTTGCTTCAAAACAAGAATACATCAACATGCGAGAGATAACACTACACTGATATTGGTCACTCAACCTGGAAAGGTCCATGAACGTGAAGTCTAGAAAAAGGTTTAGCCTCGAGCCCTCAACAAAAAAGGATCAAACTTTAATGTTTTTGTTTTTATTTATGGTGAAAGCTTAAGATACGTAATATATTTGTTCAAAACTAACAAAATACAAAACTAATTTTATCTATTATCATAATCACTAAAATACTTTCAAATACTTGTCTATATCCGTAATGTCCAAATAATTTGACTAAAATACCATTGGCTTCAAGTCTTCAACCCACCATTTTAAGGACCTCTTTCATGCTTGTAATAATCTCTTGCAACAAACATTTTACAAAAAAAGATTCCAAATGTTTTATCTTCTGATGCAAGTACTAATTACCCTTTTGATCTTGAAAGGGGGTTGGTTTTCTGCAGTTAAGAAAGCATTTGTTTCTAGTAATAATGATTCCAAGGATAAGAAAGATAAGGTTTGTTTTTTTCTTTTTGATGGTGTTACATAAAAGGTTTTGATACGAAATTGAGATCTAACAGGAACCTCAAAAAATTGTTTCTAAGAAATCATGGCATCAATCAGATGGCCGGAATTTAGAAATTGGCCGGAACCCGGTGGTGGATGGCCGGAATCTGGAAAGATTGTAAAATTTATAAAAAAAAATGTAAACTATAGAACAGATTCAAAAAGGAAGAACACAAGGGTATTTTAGTCAATTCACTCAAAAAATTAGCGATGTTGACAAAAATTTGAAAGTATTTTAGCGATTACGATAATAGATAAAGTTAGTTACGTATTTCAATAGTTTTCAACAAGTATATTACGTATCTTTAGCCTCCACATTTTTATTTAATTCTTTGTTATATTTCAGAAAGTAAGAAGAAGTTGTTGTGCTCACTTACACCTGAAAAACATTTAGGCTATTCGTATATCCAATACATAGAGATTTATTGTTGGGCCATTTCAGTGCCTAATAGTCTCTGACTAGTCTTGGATTCATCTTTAGAGTTATTTAAAGACTAAAGAAAGTCTCACCACTTCTTGAGGCGAAACTCGGTAAGTGAAGCCTTGAATCAAAGAAGATGATAACTCAGGCTATTTGTATATTCAAATAGGAGGAGATTACTGGGACAAAAAATTGACCCAATTGTCTCTGATAAAATAGCCTCTCAGTGAGTTAGTTACTCCTTGAACCAGTGAGTAAGTTTACTCACTGAATCAGTGAGCAAACTTGCTCCCTTCACAGAGTGTTGTATAAGCTCGATCAACACCAAGCTCCAGGGACGTCGAAGAAAAACCGAAGATACACTTTACCTCACTAATGCAGTATTAGTGTGTAAACTACCTGAGCTAAACAACATTTGAGTCACTGAGATTTGACAAAGTCTCTCTCACTCAATATACTTTTTCAAAGTCAGACCTGAAATATGGGCGGGAACTTCCTAAAAGCAAAAAGTAAATACAAAGAAGTCAAAAAAGTAAAAGAGTAGTTGCTAAAAAAGTAAATTGTTGAATTACCTATTCACTAAAGTATTTTAGAAGATGGCATTATGTGAAAGATGTACTCTTCCACTACACCTGACCTACTGCACACATGCGACTTCACTTTTACACACCTATGTAAACACTGTGTGGAAGTGAACCTACATTGGAAGTGAAGTTACATATACAAGCACTATGTAAAAGATGTACTCTTCCACTAGATGTTTGGCACGTAACCTAGTGCACACGTGTGACTTCACTTTTACACACCTATAGAAACATGAGGGCAACTTATGTATTCCACAATATTAAATGATTTTCTCATTCTTCTGAAGTAGTGAGCTTTCTGTATATTCTTCTATCTATATGCCTCTATTTAGATCCATCAAATTATATATTTTCTAAACTTTTGTTGTTTAGTTCCAACATTGCCTTAACTATGCACCCTCCATTCAAGGTACACATTTTTAATTTAAGTTCTTAAGCTAAGTTAAAAAACCACCAAAGAGACAACATGTCCTCAACATAAAATTTCGCAATGCCATGACCTCTATATTGCAAGTGTTATATTGTGGTACTAGCTAGAGTAGATTTCATGTGGCAACCCGTTGAACTATACATAGAGGTCAATACAATGATCGAGCACAATGAAAACCTTAGGTTACAATTTTGAGTGGTTGCATATGGTTGAGTTTCTGACATTTTAACTAAATGGCTTCCTACTGCGTTGTTTGAAAAGTTTAGATCCAGTTTGAGTGTTCGTTCTACTCCCGCTCTAACGGGGGGAAGGGGTTGTTAGGGCCTATTGTATTGTTATTGGGAAGCCTAGCTCATGTTTATGCTTATTTATATTGTATTATCACAGTATTCTAATCAAGTCAGATATTCACTCCAACGCACCATACATATATAATCCCTAAAGTAAGTAAGTTAAACATTCTAATCGATTTACACAACAATACCAAATCGCTTACCGCTTAGGGGTATACTTGAGATATTCCACAACCAAGTGGTCGGTGTTAAATGAATAATATTGATTAATTGATTAAATGAATTAACCGAATAATAAGAAAATGCATATGACCGAATATTTATAGCTTATGGGCTTAATCCAAATCCTAATCTAATACAAATACTAATGTAATTCTAACTCTGATACAAATCCACTAACAACCCCCCTCCCAGTTGGAGTGGGAGTAGAACAAACACTAAATTGTCTCGAAACTAAGCATACAAAGCAGGTGGTTCTTGTAGATTCACCAATGATATGATGTGTTGTAGGATAACAAAATTTTCACAACGATTCTTGAAGAAGTAATACCACGCAACATATTAAAAAAGTAAAACCAATGCTCGAGCTTTAATGACTTTAGGTGTAAAGATAAAAACTTGAAGAATTTTAAAGAAACAAAACAAACAAAAAAACTGAACTATATTCTTTCTTCAACCAATACCAAATTCAAACGAATCGTCAATCAAAACAAAACGATTTCTGTAAACCAAACATGATCAAACGAACATTAGTTTTATGTACGGTAATACGTGAAGACTAGTCGAGCTTTAGGAGGAAACTGGTCGAGTTTTAGATGACCTATATCTCCATGTCGCTCCAAATCAAAACCAAATAAGAAAAAACAAAAGCGTCAAAACAAAACCAAACATCACTAGAAAATTTCAGCAACTTTAGTAGTACTTCAACAACCTATATCTCCATGTAAAAACATCGAATGATGAATCTGTTGGAATTATATAACATGACAATCAAATAAATAATCACAAAACATCAAAGTAATCAAGCGGAAGCGTATATGATTTATTAATGAACAAATAATTAACATAAAAGAATATGCGTACCTTTTCTTGATTCTAGCCGAACAAGAATCAAATCCACAAACTAGCAATTAGGATGAACCCTAATTAGGGTTTATAGGATTATGTGAATTACCCCTTACCGTTTTGTAATTCAATCCAAGATAATAACAAAAGTATGTTATTACTATGTTCTTGTACACAAGTACTAAACCGAATTAAAGTAATGCTAGTTTTTATAAAACAAATAACTTGATGTATTTGAAAAGAGTAGATCGACACCCTAAAGTGTTATACGATCGGTTTGTATTAAGAAAACACACAAACAAAGTTTTAGGTTTAGCTTAATGAATACAAGAGATACAAAATCAAGACCCTAAGCCTTGTATATATACCCAACTATCTTGGTGAACAAGTTTGGCTTTGTTTCCTTTTCTCCTTGGCCGATCTTTGGTAGGCATCCCCAAGGGATTCCGGAAACTTCCCAAACTTTGCAATCTAGTCCTTTTCCAAATACATTTAACGCCCGTTAATCCATTACATTAATTACTTAACGTTCGTTAGTTATTTTGTTTAATAAATAAATAAATATAACATTTATATTTAATTATTAACTTTAAATTCTCATACGTAAAGTGTGCAATCCCATAGTCTAGAGTTCGATCCTAACACACGTCTATTAATTTATTGTACATAAAACCAACAGCTCCCACTTGGACATATCTTAATAGAGTGATCACATCGGTTAGCGTCTAGCAATACTTCGATGCCTCTAGTACAACTCAAGCAAGGCTCTTGGAAAACCTTTTAATGATTTCTCATTATTATTATCCTTTTGTTTCTAATACCATGTTAAATAAAGATATGGAATTAAGTCATTCTTTATCCAACTATTCTGTTTCTCGTTATAAGTGATTGAGCAAGATTACCAAATCTTCTGAACATATTCAGGGGAGATCTTTGGGCGTGGCCACGCAAACATCTTGTCAACCCTACGAGGGGCCCAGCAGTATTAAACTCCAAAATAAATTTGAAGGAACAAATTCTATCTTGACTACGAGAATAACCCACGAACTTTGCAACACTTCAGGAAACAACCCTTATGACTACCAGTTACGTATAGCGTTAAGTTGTTCCACAGAAGTGCACTACATTCATGACACTTATCTGGTATCTCAAGTCTGAGGATAACTATTCATAATTTACTTATAACAATATCCACAAAGTAAATTATGTAGTTGGGATAAGTCCAATATTCAATCCATTGAATATCATCTGAAATTGGTATGCATTCTCATCAATATACTTTCAAGTATATTCTACCATATCTCTCAGATTTGTCTTAATTTAATGATACTCCCATATCATTAATTGACAACGGACGATTTAGAATAAATAAATTTATTCACGGATTAAACATGCAAATATAGGATACAATATATTATAAAATCAAACATACCAAGTATTTGATTTATTATAACAATTGTTTAACATCCCTTATCCAAATACTAAATAGATCAATACATGAAAATTCCAGTTGATGAATTATGCCTCAAGTAATGACAATCATGCTTGTTGACAAGGCATAAATCAACCAACTTGATCTATCATAATTTTGAGAATACTTATTTCAAGAATTCAATTAATGAAGTCCTTGTATGTGTGCATTCAACAATCCACATAATAATTCATAAAGTGTGTGACATCCTCTATCACCAATTTTATGACAATTTAAACTTTCAAACATTTTAAAGTTTAAAGTATTCTTATTCTTTTAATGTATAATGCAACTACGCTCTTAGATAAGCACAACTAGGTCACATGGCCATTAACAAGGATGAAATCCTACCATGACTAGTATTGAGTGTCATCTCAATTAAACCAGCATCATTGTATACAAACAACAATGTGCTCATTAAAACTCCGTAAACTTTAATATCTTATTGTGTAATGTTTGATGCTTTCCTAACTTTCAAGTTTAAAGCTGATGACAATTTGCACAACATTTGACATATTGTTCATCCATAGAATCTAGGAGCAATTCCAGGCTGAGGATGTAATTCTTTCAGAATATTCATTACACAAGTTATCTAATAACTTTTAGTTAGATATCAATGTTGTCAAATCACTTCTTATTCAAGAATGATACAACAATTTAAATACACTACATGATGTATATGATGAATCTTCATGTCAAACTTAGATTTCATTCATGTTCTATCTTGTCAAAAGATATTTATCAATTTCCCAAATGATATATCATGTTTTATTAGAATCATTTATTTTACTGCACATGTTTATTAACAATAAACATATATTCCAAGGTTGTATGTTTTAATTATTAAATCTTACAAGTGAAGTTTCATTCCAATCTAAGACTTAACATTTAGCTTACAAGAAATGTTACTTACTATATGTTATACAACATATAAGATTTAAGAAACTTTAACATAATACTCCCACTAGCTTTCAGGAATACTTAAAATTTATCTTATTTTAATTATAAATCGAAAATGGGATTTAATAATTAAACATAAGAATAATTTCATAGATGCATGCATTTATCCATTCATGAATTATTTGCACTTCGTACACTTTCAAAGATTATATGAATTCAAAAAACCTTTCAATTACTTACCGTCCTCACTCAAGTAATTTCTCAAGAAAGAGTTTTGATATTCCATTGTCATATTTCATATTAATGAAAACAAGTATGACAATTATCATCTTTATATATTTAATGTGTCTAGAAAAGAATATTCAATCACAATTAATTGCTTAAGTATGATTAATAATCTTGTCATAAGACATGCATTAAATATGTGTACAATATTGTCCATATGATTTCTACATAGAAATTCAAACCACTAGGGTTTTTCATCTCTTCGAAGAAACTCATTTCCATTCTCTAGTCTAACTATTAAGATAAACCAAATTTACAAAATTGATTATCTTTATGGACATCATCTTTAACATTCATAGTATGAGTTACTTACCCAATTCAATATTTGGTAATCTATCATAATGATTATCAGGTTTACTATAATCCTGTAACTCATATTTCTCAGCATATAAGTCAAATATCTGAGATATCTTTGCAGATCTATGAATGAAAATTCCATCATCATGAGGTCTATCAATTACATGTCTAACCTCATCATGATATTTACTAGTGTGTTTTAGAAGATTATGTATCTTGTAATTTTATCTTTCAAGATAAAAAAAAACTCCCACTTGCCTTTTGTAATATATAGACTATCTATATATACTTTAGCAATTTAGAGCAAAACTACATTGTTCTCTTTTTGGGACATTACAAATACACATTGATAATTCATGACTTAAGTTTGTTAACAACCTATTCATAAGTAGTTTAACAAATTCAGAATCTTCAATTTTAAAACTTAACGTGATTCATCACATTCCATAATGAAATGGTGTTTTATTAATCTTCTAGGTTGGAGTCATATTGAGTATATTCAATCCATACTCAATTTTATAACCTTGTTACTTTTTAAGAAAGAAGTTATGGTTATCATGAATCAAACAAATCAAATGGAGTTTGATTCTCCTAACTGAACATACCATCAACTTGTGGTATTCATTAGAATTAATATTGTAAGACAATCTAACAATATATAAGATAAACATATTCCTTTTGGCTTACCTATTTACCAACTAAGTCAACTTAATGGTATAATAGACTTTCCAAGCCAATTGCTTGCTTTATAACACAAGTACTTTTTAACCAAGTCACTTCATATCTATGTCTCATCAAGAAAACATAAACTGTTATAATCCCATTATACGTTATAAATCATTGATCAACTCAATAACTTATTGTATATGTCTTAATTAAAAAACATAACAAGTTAACGTCTTACTTTATTATAAGTCTTAAAAGACTTTATGTTTATGTCTTTACAATGAATCATAAACATGTTTAACTAAAGTAATTATGAACACAACTCTTGGTTTCAATAGTAATTTCAAGTTAATTTATTTTACTTCATAATAATGTAGGACTACATTATTTTTCATTTATGTCATTCCAAAATACATAAATAAACAAATTGAAGTAGGATTAGATTACTTCATTTAATTTTATGTCATTCTAATAATACACAAATATTTAATTTGAAGTAGTCTTATATATCATTTTGACACATGTTCTAAATACTTGTCTAATTTAGAAACTGCAAATATGTCCATGCAAGTTCTGACTTCACATAGAGATTTACTTTGTTATTGCAATCTCGCCAAGTTCTGACATGACGTAAATTACAACACCAAGTGTTTCTTGAATTAGATATGTTCAAGTTATATTAGAACGTTAGTCTCTTTCCTTGCAGTCAAGAGAATCCGTTAAATCATATACTTATATGTTGTACCTTGCACACAATATAGATTTCTCCCACTTGTGCATGGAACAACATCATGTAGCAGATAAACAACACGACATATGTTTGTTCATGTGACTAATATGATTGTGTCATTGATATTAGCATAACTAGTAGATGTAGAACCACTTCATTGTCTAATAAGGAAACGTACATGACTATCCTTGAAAACATAAGTGTCTACAAGTGGAAAGTAATTATCTTAAGACATTCTAGAGATAATCTGGGTTACTACCAAGATGACAAAGCTTGTAACTCCCACTGAATAAGAGATCATTACATTAATTCCTTATTAATAAGATCATAATACTCCCACTGGATTTGACAACATTGTAAGTGTTGCATTAACCAGTGAAAGAAAATAGCGTTCTATTATACTTCCCTACACCTTTGAGAAAGTCCATACATAACAATTACTTATGTACTTAAAAGAATGTATTCTACTATGTAGATGATGAATTTATCCATCAATGCTATTAACTTGAAAAATTGGGCATGCAATTTCTTTCTTAATAGTTCTACTATTCCAACAATTGTAAGTAGTACTTTTAAATGGTCAAAACAAAACAACTAGATAAAATATGCTAGTTTGTCTTTTACCAATTATACAGTAATTAGTCTAGCTTCTAATTTAATAACTCAGAACATATGCAATTTTCTTAACTATTAAAATTTGCTTACGAGTTATGTATTTAGAATTTAGACAATTCTAATTGTCCTATCATACCTTTCTTCATTCATGAAAAGGAATAGGATTGAATCTCACTCTTTCTTATGAAAAGAGGACTAGGTATATTCTTTTAGTAAAGTTGACTCTACCAAAAACCCTTACAGGTATAGATCAATTTACCAATACAGGAATAACCTACGTTTACGGTTTAATGTTGCATTATTACATTTAAAGAATTAGCAAAATTCAATTTTAGTATTTTTGATAATTAAACTTTTCAAGAAAATAAAATACCCAAGGTAATATTCATATAACCATAGAATTTTCTCGAAAACTAGGATCCAAATTATCATAGGTTCATTACATCAGTTGATCTGCTAGCAACGAACGCATATAATAAGGTAATCTGTCGAACATTAATTGGCAAACAATTTCCAACTCCTAGATCATTATGGGATTTATATTTCCAACGCTATTGCAAATATAAACATGTTTCATCCCATCTTATGCCATTGAGTCCAGGTCTCACTTCCTACTCAACTTAAGTGTCTAACTTAAAGAACTGCAAATATGTCCATGTAAGGTCTGACTTTACATAGAGATTTACCTCTCCATCACAATCTAGCCAAGTACTGTCATGACGTAAATTGCAACTTCAAGTGTTCCTTTTAATTAGATGGCATATATTCTTAATTTAAAAGGGTACTAGTTTTGATTTTATGTGGTCAAATCAAATATGTACAAAGATGTCATGCATTCATCTTGTAGCATAATTTTAATAAAAAACTTTTTATTAACAATTCATAAAGATCAAATTATCAAAGTTTTGATTGAGGTATTGGGTTCACCAATCAAGGAATTTAGTGTTAATTATCATCCATTATACCGTACTTTTGCATAAGTGTAAACACTTAGTGTTTCGGATAATTACCACCGAAGTGGCGCATGGAATTAAAACTAATTCGCCCTTAAGATGAGCTTGTACTTTTATGGCTTACTAAGTAGCTCCATTCGAACTTACAGAAGGCAGAGGACCAGGTAAGCGCAAAAGCATAACCTTAGACATCCTTTCAGTGTGACTGTGCGCACTTCTTAAATAACCCCTTTATAGTTCATTCTAATGGGTGAGCCGTTCAGTCATTGTACCAAAGTCACCAATCAATTAAACTTTTGAAAACTTAACTCTTCCAAAACAAATCAAATTTCGCCATTGTTTAGTCCGTATTATTTTTCTATTCAAATTACCCTTTGCTTAAAACTGTCTAACATAATAAACAAACAAGTAACAAATAAAAAATAAACTACTAAAAAACAATGCGCACATAATAAACAATTTATACGTGTAAACAAGTAGCCACATGCAACTTATTCGATAAAACCCTATTAATAATCAATATCTAGGTTAAATTAATGTATATATTAATTTAGGGTTTTCACTCCAACAATAGAAAGTGAGCCACATACATCGACGAATCGATTGCGTAAACCCTTAATTAAAATATACCAAATTGCACATAATTGATTTATTAATATACATAATTGGAGTCTACCCCAATTCAAGATTTATCGTAATAACATGTCTCAACAATTAAACAATATCAAAGCAACTTATCCATGACTAACATGCATGTATAATCATGGATATCATAACAATTTATACAAATAAGTCACAAGATCGCATATAAAATTCCATGACACATAACAAATTATTCATGAATTAATCACGTAATCAATATTAATTCTAGGTTTTAATAAGGTTAGCAAACAATTTTCAAAACCCTAAAAAATTTATACATGTGTCGATCTAAAAAAAAATAGGGGAACGCCCCATTAATTAAAAAAAATCGACCAAAACATAAATAAAACATAAACCCTAGATTAACATATCAAACAACATACAAGTATTTGTTTTATTACGCGTTTATGTAATTAATTACTCATTAAAACCAATAACTCGTGATGCCACTGTTGGAATTATATAACATGACAATCAAATAAATAATCACAAAACATCAAAGTAATCAAGCGGAAGCGTATATGATTTATTAATGAACAATTAATTAACATAAAAGAATATGCGTACCTTTTCTTGATTCTAACAAGAATCAAATCCACAAACTAGCAATTAGGATGAACCCTAATTAGGGTTTATAGGATTATGTGAATTACCCCTTACCGTTTTGTAATTCAATCCAAGATAATAACAAAAGTATTTTATTACTATGTTCTTGTACACACGTACTAAACCGAATTAAAGTAATGCTAGTTTTTATAAAACAAATAACTTGATGTATTTGAAAAGAGTAGATCGACACCCTAAAGTGTTATACGATCGGTTTGTATTAAGAAAACACACAAACAAAGTTTTAGGTTTAGCTTAATGAATACAAGAGATACAAAATCAAGACCATAAGCCTTGTATATATACCCAACTATCTTGGTGAACAAGTTTGGCTTTGTTTCCTTTTCTCCTTGGCCGATCTTTGGTAGGCATCCCCAAGGGATTCCGGAAACTTCCCAAACTTTGCAATCTAGTCCTTTTCCAAATACATTTAACGCCCGTTAATCCATTACATTAATTACTTAACGTTCGTTAGTTATTTTGTTTAATAAATAAATAAATATAACATTTATATTTAATTATTAACTTTAAATTCTCATACGTAAAGTGTGCAATCCCATAGTCTAGAGTTCGATCCTAACACACGTCTATTAATTTATTGTCCATAAAACCAACAGAATCCTTACGGTGAGGTTGTAGATCAGTGTGTCAGAAGCTATGATTAGAATATTAGTAACATCCAATGGTTAACAAAAACGATAGACCAATGCTACCACGACAATGCAAAAAATGATGAACTGAAACATAGTAGTAACTTCGTCTGGTTTCTGTGATTTGCTCGATTTTCAGATTGAAAAACTGAACGGTCAATTGCTAGAACTATGTGTCTAGTACGTGCATTCCGAATTTCAGAAAGATTTGACGGTTGACGAAGCTTAGATCGTATTTTTCCGACAGATGTGCAGATAACAACGCACGAAAAAGAAAACGGGATCCCTCCAATTCACTGACAATTAGTGTTACCTGTTAATTAGTTTTAAGATCAAAGATAGAATAGTTATTATTTAGCATATACTTTTAAAGACAATATGTGTATTATTATTATGTCCTAAGTATGCATATGGGTCAGAAATAGTCAAAAACGACCCAATGCAATGAAACAGTTATTAGGCAGTTATTATAGTTGGTAGTTACTTTCTTTAAACGACACAATGATTAGTTTGTAACTGTCATTTGTTGTTGTGTCGTTTGGAAACCTATAAATAGGTCATTTGCTGTACAAAACAGATATCAACTCTATATCAATATTATTTACTTTGTTGCATAAATTCTGTCCAAGTTTACTTACATTTACTATTACATTACTTATTACCAAACACAAGAGATATCAATGACTATCTACAATCACTTGTATCAATCCAAAAGTGTTGCCAGAAAGCCTGGCCAACATTGGCATCAGAGCCAAGGGAAGATACGATCATGGGAAAGGCAAACACCAAAGATTGATCAAGGGTTCTACACTGGTAGATACTTGTTAAGAGAAACACCATCAAGGCTGGTCAAGTGGTCTGCAAGAAAGAAGTGCATCAGTCCTAAAGGGAAAGAGATGCTTGTCAAGAAAGTACTTGAAAACCAAGCCTATAACACTTCTCAGTTGGCACAAAACCAAAAGGTTGAGACTGCAAAGAAAAAGAAGAAACCAAGATGTTTCATTTGCAGAGAAAGGGGCCATGCATATTGGTCATGTGAACAAAGAAAGAAGATTGCAGCCATTGAAGTGAAACAAGAGGCAACCATAGACAACCAAGTACTTGATGAAGAGACCAAATTTCCAGAAAAGGTTCACATAGAACCAGACTATATGGTTGAAGGATCAAGGGACAAGTCATGGAATGAAGTTTGGTTTGTTAGCAGTGGTTATAAACATCACCTTTGCCCAAGCAGAGTTCAATTCAAACGAATTGAATACAAGTTTAAGATGATCTGCAGAGATGAAAAAGAGAAAAATTTTGTTTTTTCTTATGGTGTGGGTGATGCAGTGGTCAACACAAAAGATGGAGACATAATTGTTCAAAATGTTCAATACACCCCTGAGGTGTCATTAAACATACTAAGTTATGACCTCTTGGAAGAACAAGGATACATGTTGAAGATTGAAGACAACATGTGCACACTGAAATGCATGTTTGATGAGAACACTGTGGAGACTGAAAAGGAACAAGAGACAGGCAACAATCAAGAGAAATGGAGTCCAATCAGAGAGCACAATAAATACTTAGATGATTACTTTGAGTCTTTGGACCCAAAGGATGAATGCTCATTGGTTAAGGGACTTGAAGAACTGAATTGGAATAAGGAGGACACCCAAGACTATGTGGACAATGACTACATCAGTTGGAATGGGACCCTATATGCTCTCATGGTAAATTCTTTTAATAGGTTCTTATCCTTTATGAATTTACTCAAGAAAAACAGTCTTGTTTACAACAATTGGAGCATATTCAGTGGAAAGTTTATAGAATTGGTAAAGTGGTTCTATTTGGTGCATCTCAATTATGATGCATTAGACATGATACCACCAGTTATTCATGAGAAGGAGATAGATTTGCTGAGTTTGTATAAGATAGTTGAAGGCTTTGGTGGATATGTGGCAGTCACCTTGAGTGACAAATGGAAAGGCATTGCAAGCATACAAGGATTATCAGTTGATGATGATGAAGCCATAAAGGCTTGTTACAGAAAGTTCATAGACCTCATAAGTGTTTACCACGAGACTGCTAGGATGCCCAGTGTTGAGAGAACAAGAGATGTGGGAGAATGCAGTAAGTATGCAGAAGAAAGGGACCCACAGAACTGGAAGAATGATGCAGTAGAAGATGGATCACAAGGAGAAGAGATGAACAACTATGGTGTTGAAAGGTATGGCAATGAAGAGAAAGATGCAGCCCATGACACAAGCAGTGAAGACAGCAGTGATTATGAGATCATTGTGTGAAGAAACTGGAAGCAAGACTCACTCATGAAGTTTTGATCTTAAAATAATTAGGAGGGAAATGTTACCTGTTAATTAGTTTTAAGATCAAAGATAGAATAGTTATTATTTAGCATATACTTTTAAAGACAATATGTGTATTATTATTATGTCCTAAGTATGCATATGGGTCAGAAATAGTCAAAAACGACCCAATGCAATGAAACAGTTATTAGGCAGTTATTATAGTTGGTAGTTACTTTCTTTAAACGACACAATGATTAGTTTGTAACTGTCATTTGTTGTTGTGTCGTTTGGAAACCTATAAATAGGTCATTTGCTGTACAAAACAGATATCAACTCTATATCAATATTATTTACTTTGTTGCATAAATTCTGTCCAAGTTTACTTACATTTACTATTACATTACTTATTACCAAACACAAGAGATATCAATGACTATCTACAATCACTTGTATCAATCCAAAAGTGTTGCCAGAAAGCCTGGCCAACAATTAGCCCGTGACCGGAGGATGACAATAGTCCGGTGACCTAGGTTTATGATACCATGTTAGACGAATAATATTGATTAATTGAATTGATTGAATACTAAGAGAATCGTATAACCCTATATAAATCCACTATATATCAGCCGGTTGTGATCATGTGAAATGTATTTGTAATGTAAATATTCCGAAACTGTTCAAATGTAACAGAGAAAAATAATAAGCTAGCTAGGGTGAACTTACTTTGCACACTGCTGACAATATCTCTTGTGAATACCATCAATGACAACATTGCTAGCATTAGCACAGGCAAGACAAACCCGGTGTCGTTTATGATATCCTTTAAGCTCACTAATATCCACTTCACAGCCTGGAACCTGACATTTGTTCATTATCGTACTAGTAAATGTCATCTTCGTCTTCGACTTCTGTTTCTTATTTTCCTCCTCCTCCTCCTGATCAGCTGCCAGCTGTGCATCAAGCACAGGACAAGCACAAGATATCTGACCTGCAGCTAGACAATTAGAACACGCCATCCTCGGATCATGTTTTTTAACATTACTATTCGAACTCGAAGCGTGTAAGTTATTGATGTCTTGATCCTCCATTGGTAAGTGATCATCGATGTTGAAATCAAGTAAATGATTCCAATCCCATTTCGACATTGACAGATCATCCATGGTCAACGCAGGCGAATGTGGTGATGTTGATATGATGATGATACTGTACGTATTTACCTAGCTAGTCACCTTACCAGGTCAAATGGTTAAAAGAAGCTAGTAGTACATGTAAAATTAGAAGTACATATAAGAAGTAGTACGTGTTTTCTTGTACTTGGTTCTAAAATATTGCATGTGCTGGTTTTTGAAACAATACAAAAATAAAAAAAAATAAAAAATCCAACTTTTAGAATTTCTTTGATTAAGGAAAAGTTTGAAAGACAACAAGTGATGAATTACTTGATTGGATCAATGTTCTTCATAAATGTGAAATTAATCATAAGTTGAATTCTTTAGAGAATGTTAGATTTTCCGAGGCAATTCAATTGTTGAACATGTGATAACTAGTCTACATACAATAAATATTCTAACAATATGATGCAGGGCATGTTCGAGTTACAACTCCTCTGGCTTCTCGAATCATTAAAACACTTCACTTCACAAGTTGACCGAAGAACCGGCGGCTAAGCCAGAGGAGTTGGAACTCGAACATGCCCTGCATCACAATATTTATCGAACTCAATCTAACGTATATATAAGTTTAAAACATACACGCTTCCGCTGCTTCACAATTTCATAAATTGAGTTTACCGTAACTTGTATCAAATATGCAAGAAATAGAATAAGAAGCAATATATGTAAATATATTATACGTCGGACTTTCCAACATTAACTCAATTCAACTCTAGGTTAGTGAGGAGTAGCCACTACTCCATTATCCAAACTTTTCCACCATGGAAAACTCTTTGGATTCTCTTAAGGATTTTCGCCTTCAATTTGGCTTTAGTTTCCTACAATTGAATTGCCTCAGAAAATCTAACATTCTCCAAAGAATTCGATTAATTAAACAAACACCAGCGAATCGTTATGGAAACTGTTGTTATGGAAAACAAATGCATAAACTACCAAAACATATAGTAACCATATAGCAACTGCAAGAATCAGAGGACGAGACATAATTAATCTAATGGCATTGTAAGTAAACATTCGGTTGAATGGTTTCTCTGGTGGTTCGTTGTAGGGTCTCACACTCGTAGCACAATCACCATTTAAGAGTGCTA
Source organism: Chrysanthemum seticuspe (assembly GCA_019973895.1). Classification (NCBI taxonomy): domain Eukaryota; kingdom Viridiplantae; phylum Streptophyta; class Magnoliopsida; order Asterales; family Asteraceae; genus Chrysanthemum; species Chrysanthemum seticuspe. The sequence goes on along the minus strand of BPTQ01000007.1, from coordinate 350,868,897 downwards.
CATGTTCACTTTTGTGTCCGGCAGCTGGAATTTGCTTACTCTCTGCTCGTACCATATCCTGCAATTTTTGAAAAATTTATATCATTTCATTTTACAGGAACACATTTTGTTCGGATTTAGTTGACCATGAACAAATTCATTTTGAGTCACTTTCGACCCATTTGACCCATTTGACCCTATTCTTTGTCAAACAATTTTATTTAGTTTACCCGTTTGACTGATAAATAAAAGAGAATCCCAATCGACTACATTTGGCAAGATGGGGGTTGGTTTAATGTTCAAAATAGTCGTGGGTGTTAAAAATGACATTTTTGTATTGGTTGAAACAGGCCGGTCTCGTTGGTTGAAAAGAAGCACCTGATCTCTTGGAAGCAAGCCAAGGTTAGATTTTCGCTCCAGCCGCTGATTTAGGACTTTTGTAGCATAATTCACAGTCCCCTGGAACTCACTATCAGCTTCAATAATGCCACTGTTTTTATTCATTTTCATCTTTACAAGGTCTAACACACTCCTCGAAACTATGGTTGACTCATGTTCAATTAAAAAGTTAAGTACAAAACTGAATCTTTGCAGCTGTGATGACATCATAGCACATTCCATGTCTTCTACAAATGGCTGTTTAAGTAACCACGCAATATCTACGAGCAATTCAGAGAACTTGTTAACAACAACCTCATCTGAATCTCTTGCATACAAACGTGAACGAAATTTCATCTGCATTATTTTAATCTCCGAACATACTTCTTCGTCTGCAACTAGAATTGGAATGAAATTGGATATACCCGATTCATTTTCAACCTTCAAAAGAAGAATAACCAAACACTAGTCAACAAAAGAATGAAACGTTAAGACATTCAACAGTTTCAAGAACGAAATTTTATATTGAATCAACAAGTAACAAGACCTTCGAATATCCTTTTGCATATACAAATAGACATAAAAAATAATAATGTGGACCAAACCTCAATAAAACCAGGACCAAAAACATCCAATTCAGTATATGGAACACATATACTCAAGAACTGATGATCGGAGTTCGTTATAGAAGCCTCACTTTGGGTGTGTAATGGTGAAACACACACTTCGTTTTTCATATACTTGCCAGCAAAGGATACTAAAAGCCTGCAATATAATCATCATTCAATATGGATTAACAATCATATATCGAGAAAGATTGATGATCCTTGGGTTTGATGATTTTCATATCCAGAGTACTCATGAAAGTATGAAACTTTACATGCAAATAAATAATTTGATAAGCGAAAACTGTGAAATTCATCTAATAAGCAAATTAAGTATTTGTTTGATGTACTATGCAAAATAAATGTACCTTAGTCTCGGCTGAAGTAAATTACTTCCGCATGCCAAAAAATTTATGGGTTTGCCTGCTTCAAAGCATGTAGGCTGAACATAATGAAGCTTCGGGGATTTTTCACCCGCTTCAATTTTTATCACGGACCTTCCACCTGCAGGTCAGAACAGTTTAGTGCAACAAAACACACAATTTGAGGGTTGTAATTCTCGATGGCTTTACACGATAACATGATTATTATCAACTTGCATACGTTGTAAGAATACTTTGTCGTTTGTGTTTATAACATTCTCAATATTCCATACAACAATTCATACACAAGTGTCTTTCCGAATAACGCTACTAACAAACCCTACATTAGCTAGGGATAAGAGATGTGTAATAATACAACTAAGTTAACTATATAGGAATTCACTGACATTAGAAGCATTTTCTCAACGAACCAATAATGAAATAAGACTTGCGCAGAAAAAAAATAAGACATTAGAGTCGACGAACCTTTCATGACACTGAAGATCATGCTGTTTAGGTTGATATAGAATGTGTCTCGTCTCAAAAGCATGTTTTTAGGTAAAGCAAGGAGGTCATATATACATACAACTGGATCTTCATTTAACTGTTTAAAGTAGATGAAGTTTATATAATAAATAAAACGCATAATTAAAATCGAGTATTCAGCATATACATAAAGATAAATCCAAAAGCAACAAAAAGGGCATCACCTTCACCCACATAAACCTCGGCATTGCAATGAAAATGGTAATAATTGTGCATCCAGGACGCATATATCCTTCCAACTCCACAGGCATGCTGGCCAACCATTGAAATATCTGTAAAAGCATACGATTGCATCACTAAACACGTAAATACAATTATTCAAACTCCCATTTATATTAAAGGTGGCAAATCCGACCCCCATTTACTTACAAAGGGCCGATTCGGCTTATGCTTTATCTCTAACGGGTCAAACAAAAACAATTGCCTTAACATGAAACTTGTTGAAAACACCCAAAGTGAATTATTATTACATGCAAAACTCAAGTATTACTGAAATAATAGAATTTAGTAATTTTATCTAATAAGGAAAACTAAATGTTAGGCAAAAGATATTTCGAGTAAACATACCATCAGAATAACCCATTTTGACCCGTACCTCTTGGAACTGGTTACCCAACTTCCCTATTTTTCCACCTCAACTTAAGAAAGTTACAAATAGTAATAATTGATCTTACTTGATGTCGGAGTCTACGTGGGAACTCAGCTGGATTCCAATCATAAAGCTTAAAAGAGATCCGACCAGTTGGGCACTACAATAAAATATATAATATCTGTAAGTGTAAAGATTCAGACAAATAAAAAGTATAACAGCAAGCGCTAGCATTTATGAAAAACCAACCATAGAGGAGAAATCTGTATTATTATCACCATTTTCTCTCCCTTCATCTGTATGAGTTTCACTAGCTAAAGATGTAATGTTATCTCTGTTAATATTTTGTGCATGAGTGGAACCTTGAACGGAATTATGCCCTTCACCTGCTACAAATATTTTGATACTGAATAATGATTATTTGTAGATGGTGTTTGGCTATGCTTTAGATGTTTAAAGTTGTCATAGAAAAGGTAATAAGATGTTTAAATGTTTGGCAAATTCTAATCATTTACTATACTCTTATGAGACGCCCATAAAATACATTTTTGTGAAATGGAAGTAGAATTCTGTTTAAAATAGGTTAATTCTATGTTACACTTGGATAATCAGTTTTGTGTAGCAGATATGAGACTGTTATTGTCACCTTTTCCAGCTTTATCATTACAATCTGCTGACTGAAATACAGATCCCTTGGGGTCTGAGGATTTTCTTCTACGCCTATTATTATGGCGCTCTAATTTTCTTCGGCAACTACGTTTATCTTCATCAAAATCTGACAGGGCATGAAACCTACAACATTGTAAGTTTGTCAGCATATATGCTAATAATATTGAAGAAAATTGCTAGCACAAGCACTAGAAAAATTCATTTTTATACTCATAATCAAAGCATATGTGAACATGTTAGATATAAGACTCTCATACAGAAGCTCACATAATACTTTTTGATTTCTCAGATAGAAAAGATGCCGTAACAAGAATGAAGAAAGGATATTACATTTGGAAACATAATTACAGATGAGGATATCATTAATCTACAGAGTCCACCATCACGATAAATCACAATCACATAGCCGCGCCACTACACGACTTTCCTAGGAATTACATCATCATATATACATTGCTCTCAAACCGCCCTCTCAGATGTCAACCCTTAATGAAGGCACATCAAGTGTTGACGAAACTTGTTTAGAGGTCAAATTTATTTTTTACAACGGATCTATGATCTTTCTAACTTATTCAACATATACCAAAATGTAAGAAACAATTGAAATGTAAAATACTTTTCTATATATCCGTCATCCTATTGGAGTTCTTGCAGCGCATATATCTTCCTTAAATCCAGGTCGACTCATGCTTTCGGTTATACCACCATCCAAGTTTTCACTGCCAACTCCTTGTTGTTCAATGTTTGATGCTGTCAATTTGAAGTTGAATGGAATTTCCTTCCATTCTTGCTTCGTGATTCTTCTTGGTTAATGAAACTTCCTGGTGCTTCTTCAACAGTTGCCATAAGTAACGTTGCTTTCCTCTTGCATGTGCTTTGTTGTTTTACTGTCTTTTGCTTTCTTTCTTTTCTCTCACCCGCACACTTGCTCTTGCCGGAGGTCTCGTTGGAAGCCGTCTCTCTTCTCCTGGGTTTACCCTGGGCAGGGGTAGGATCTGTCTACATTTTACCTCCCCCATACCCCGCCTCGGCGGGATTGGGTATGTTGTTGTTGTTCCAAGTCTTCTTCAATGAGATTGGATTGTTCTTCTTTCTTTGATGGACATTTGTTTGCAAAATGCCCATACTACTTGCATCTAAAACACAGCACCTTACTCTTATCACGAGTAAATTTATTTGAGTTGCTGTTTGATTCTTTCTTGAAATTATTTTCTTGGCCTCGCAACAAATCTTGTCCACATTTTTCACAGTGTCTTCCGTGAGTAATGTTATTGTTGTGACGTGTAAACAATAACTTATCTTGATCGTTATTGTCCTTATTCTTCTTAAATTTTATTGTTTCCTCGTACGTCTTGAGTCTCCCAATTGCTTCTTCCATCGTCATTTCACTTAGATCAGAATATTACTCTATTGATGCAACTATTTGCAGATACCTATCGGGTACAGCATTTAATAGTTTCCGTACTAAGGTTTGATCTTCAATAGTGTATCCTAGACTAGCGGCTTTGTTTACGAGTGTTGTTAGTTTTGTAGCGAAGGTGTCGATTGTCTCGTCTTCCTTCATATGTAACATCTCAAAATCATATTTGAGTGTTTGTAGTCTTGTTTGTTGAACTCTATCTTCACCAACGTGTCTAGATTTCAAAGCATTCCATATGGCTTTCGCGGTTTTGTGCTTTGTTATTTGAAGTAATTGTTTCTCGGGTAAGACTTGGTAAAGGAATGCAATAGCAGTTTTATCATTTTTCTTATCGGGTTGAGTCGTCTGTGACGGCTTTATTGTTTCCCACAAACCATTTGCTTCGAGAACGATTTGTATTCGAATTGCCCATAATGAGTAACTCGCGGGTTTTAGGATCGGGCATTGGAATTGGGGTGTACTAATTGTACTAATTTCCTTATTTCCACTTCCTTTCGTCATATCTCAAGGATATTGACAAAAATCTCTAAAAAAAACTTTTTAACACTAGGTGTGTCGAAATTTCTATATCTAGCGAGCTTTTTGTTTTATTTTGCCTTATAGGCTATAAAAACTTTACGGGACTAGTTTTTAATCCAAAAACTATCCTCGGAGATTTTATATTAAAACTTGAACAACCTAAGGTTAATTACTCTTTAAAAATTATTCTTAATCAATATAATAAGCAGTATGAGTACTAGGTTATTATATTTCTAAACCTCGACAAGATACTTATTTATATGAAAAAGTAACTTATCTAAAATGAAGCTATACAATATATTCAAAAAGACTTAATATATATACTATATAAAAAAGCATAAATGGAAGGGTGGTTTTGTATAAATTTTAAACCTGGTGGATTGATAGTGTAACCCGTAGCCCTTTTTTTTCCTTTGAGATGCCCTAATAAAAGATTGGTACGCCTCTTTTTTCTTTCTCTTGTGAGATATTATAAACTGTCTCACTCTCTCTCTCCTTTTGAGATATATCGTTTCTTCTTTTCTCTGTTCTTTGGAGACTTAGTGTCTCTCTCTTCTTCCTTCTTCTAGTGGTTCCGCCTATGACAAGGCTTGGTTAACCTTCCTTGATCTCCGGTAGATGTGGTCTTTGCGAGCACTATTAATCCTACAGACGAAACTAGGGTTTCGTTGATTTGGGGGTTTTTAAAACCGTGTAAGATTTGGATTTCGGAGATAAGATTGAATCGATTGATGATTCAATCGTGTGTTCTGGGCTTGATTCTTCAAAGAACAGTTGTGTTTCTTCCTTGTTTATGAATCGCTTGATGATTATTTGCCCTTTGATGACTATATGTAATCTGTTTGGTAAGGTTTTTGTTTTTGAATCGAGTTGACAAAGCGGTTTTATAACCGTGTCTACAATCCGTTTGGATTGGGTATTTTCTTTGTTTCGATGTTATCTTGTCTATTGATAGATTTTTTTGCAAAAATAAAAGTGATATGAAAACGTTTTTCTTATGCCGGGTTGATTGATCACTTATTGTGATTGATCCGTGTTGTGGCAGATACGTTTAAGAAACAAAAACACAAAGATGATTCTTTGATTTGTGTTCGTTTGGATTTGCAGAAAAATATTTCCGAAACAAAAACTTAGTTCCTTTTGATTCTGAAACATAAAACGAGAAATTGGTAAATGATGAATTTGGTTAGTTTTGACCAAAATGCTCTGATACCAATTGTTGGCCCGTTTATACGATCTATGATCTTTCTAACTTATTCAACATATACCAAAATGTAAGAAACAATTGAAATGTAAAATACTTTTCTATATATCTGTCATCATCTTTACAAAATACATGTTCCTATCTATTTATACTTTCTGAATCGGTACAAGAAAAGGTTGTGTCGGTTCATTTGGTCAAACAGACATGTCCCTTAGATTTTGTAACTATCTAAAACCGTTTTTTTTTGTAACTGGCGTTGACTTTTTGATCCGGTTTGACTTTTCCTTCTGGTTTGACTTTTTGGTTTGACTTGTGAGATTGGGATTAACCCAATACGCTTTATTTGGGTAATTGAAATATATATTAAAGAGCATTTGACAATCCCTATGGGCGTTTCTTACTTTCTTGATCCTTTGGGATACAGTTTAAGTCCAGGATTTAAAGGTAATGTAAAAAGAGGAGCAGCTTAGTTGTCATATTTTCCTGCACGAACCAGCCTCTAACATTCAAATGCATGTATATTTGTATCAAGTACAGTCTCTTGTAGACTACCAGTTCTAGCACAAGTAGTGTAGAAGATTTTACGAGTTGTGTAATTTCCAACAATCTTCCCCAGACAAGGCAAAGACATAAACAAGTTTCTATATTTAATGATGTTGATATCCGCAATAAATTTTAAACTTCGAATTGAACCTTCTTTTTGCCTAAGTAGGAATTGAGTGGATTAGCTAGAGCATGTGAAAACCTTAAGACTATGTGTAATAGAGGCATCTTTAACGCGTCTTCACCACCTTGGACGGGTCATCCCTAAAACACCCCATCTTTTGTGAGAACTCGGTCGTTTAGACAACCGAGATGTGAACTTGGTGGTTGAGAGATATGTGTGTATGTGTGAGCTGTCATGTGGAGAATATTTGTGTATACGTGAGGTATGTTTTGGAGATGAAGTTGGTTGTCTTATTAGACTATGTTGGTGGTGTAGTGAAAAGGTGACGTGGAGAGGAGTGGGATCCGACCTAAATTATAAGTTTGCAAGATAGGAAGCTGAATTCACGTGATTTTATATGTTAAAGATTTATCGCTCATCTTTTGATAAGATGATTAACTCTCAATACTTTAATTTGTTGGGCCAAAATTTGACCCAATTGTCTTAGACAATATTTGATATTCGAACATAAAATAGTCAAATAAGAAACAGTGAGTAAGTTACTTATTGATGAGAAATCAATGAGCCCTTTCAAGGAGTGTTGTCTAAGCTCGATTAACACCAAGCTTTAGGGACGTCGAAGACCAACTTAAGATACACTTTACTTCGTTGACACGGTATTAGTGAGTAAAGTACGTTAATACAAATAAGCCGTAAAAACGTTTATTTATACTTTACGATCTTCTAATGTTTTGTCGATAACAAACGTAAAATCATTTTAACGAAACAAATAAAATACGTAAACTGTTTGAGCCAATAGTTTTCTAACACACTTACGTTTTCACATAAAACACTAAAACAAGTATAAGTGATTTTATGATTTAGATATACATATGTACAACAACTAGTGTTTACATATTGGGCTAACACATACTTAACTAAGTATATACTAAAATGGGTAAAAACAAGTATATACTAAAATGGGTAAAAACTAACAAATGGTATTGACCCATAACCCATGGTTTTGTCCAAACCACTTAACTAGGTTCATTGTATTCTAGAGATACATTGTATCTAGAAAGAAACCCATGGATCAACCCAAAACCCATGACCCATAACCAAAAATACCCATGGGCAAAGAGGAGCGTCCTACGGATCCCTAGCTTTACGCTAGCCGGATCCCTTGTGGGAGGGTCCGTGGGATCCGGGGAACAGTGAAATTTCTCCTCTATAAATAGTGAGCCATTTCTTCCTTTTGGCTCGCCACTTTCACATATACTTTCTCCAAGTATTGTACCTCTCTAACCACTGATCCTAAGGGATCTTTCTATGTAGTTTGTCTTTTGTTTTTGTGTGATTCTCTAGGTTCCTCTTAAAGGTGAGTTCACCACTTCTTGAAGTCGAGCAAGCTTAAGTCCATGAGTTGCCATGCTTCGTCATCATCAAGACAACTGAGTTCTCTTGTTGATAGTTCTTTCTTTCTCCGTAGATGTTGTGTTGAAAGCATTAGTGAAGGATGCCGAAAGAGTCAAGACGAAAGCATTAGTAAAAGGTGCTTAACGTCTGTGTCAAAAGCATTGGTGAAGAATGCTAAAGGTGTCAAGTCAAAGGCATTAGTGAAGGATGCCTAGGAATCAAATCAAGTGGCATTAGGGAAGAATGCCTAGGTCATATAATCGATGAGGTGCATCGTTATACATATAAGTATTAGTTTATTTCCAAGGATGGTGATATCCTTGATGGTGTTGTAATAAGGAGTGGATCTCCTTAAGATTAGGTGTTGTGTTGTGATGGGTAGTAGTTCCTCCATAGTAATGGAACTAGGTGCTTAGCCTAGTACCTAATAAAGGGTAGGCGACGTTGTGATAGGATTAGTTCTCCTTGGAGTGAAAGAACTCGGTAGTTAGCCTAGCACCGTATAAAGGGTAGGCGACGTTGTGTTAGGTGTGGTTCGCCTTGGTGTGAAAGAACTCGGTATTTAGCTTTGTACCGGAAAAAGGTGTAAGCGAAGTTGTGAAGGCTTCTCCGCCATAAGGAGATTGGTGTAGTGTTTACGAACTCTCGAGTAGGTGACTCGAGGAGTGGAGTAGGGCAAGGAAGGTTTCCTTGTAGCCGAACCACTATAAATACTTGTGTCGTGGTGATGTGCTTCTTACTCTTTATCTTTCATTACATGTTTAGATATCTATCTATCTACGTCCAACATAAACAACCAAATAGATTGACATAAGTTGATCTAAATATTTAAAACGAAGTTTTAATTGGTAAAACTATTCAACCCCCCCTTCTAGTTTTCCACAATTGGCATCAGAGCTTCGTTACCAAGTTTCTTAGAGTATGTTGTACTTTAAAAACTTGATACGATCCGTGTATGTTTGAAAACTACAAAGAAGGATTTTTTTTAAGTCATGTTTTAAAAATCATTATAATGTTTATTGTTGGACAATGATAGAATGTTCTAACATTTTCCTTGTTAAGTATTCTCCATACTTGGATTAAGGGTTACCAAGAAGATCATGAAGAATCTATCTAAATATTTCTTTTCGTAAAAAGAATGTTTTGTATTGTCCTTCTCACAACATGAATCTGGAGATTCCAAAGAAGATCACAAAGCATTTCATCTAAATACTTCTTTTTCTTAAAAAGAATATTTAGCAAAGGTATGATCGCTAATAATTTACTTTTGTTTTTATTAGTGTTAAAATATTAGTTGCATGATTTATATCTATTAGTAATTACTTTAGTAGTTATCTATATTAAAGTCATCATCACGAATAGTATTCTTCGACTAATTTGTATAGACTACACTACCAACTCGTAATAATGATATCTTGGTTATTCGATAGCCTCAATCATTATTCATCACAAAGGGCTTATTGACACTTCATCTATGTCAATAAATATCCATGTGAAACTTCTTATATTATGATAAAATGGGATTTTATTATAATGTTTGAAAAATTCCTAAGAATTATGACTAATTCTTAAAAAGGGAACTACGTCTAATAGGAATAATATTAAATCTTCAAAACCTCAAAACACAAGTTTTAGAGCCTTAACATCAAAACACTAGGCGTTTTAGAACTCCCAAACCAAAGTTATCAAGGAATGTTTGAGCTGATTTTTGCTGTCATGCCGGATCCCTGCGTTTACACTAGCCGAATCCCAAATGAGAGGGATCCGCGGGATCCGTGCAACAGAAGACAACATAAGTTAAAGAATGATCAATGTGGATGTTCCACAATTATATTCACCTCAAAGACTCACGAACAAGAACTCAGCTACTGTTCAAAGGAGCAATTTGATCATTCCTCTCAAGCTTAACAATCACTTGTGTAAGTATAATCTTCACTACATTGTTAATTTAATTCCTTGATTTCTAGGATTGCAATTTCTTCATCTTTAAGAGTTGGGTTCAAATGGGTTTATCATAATTTGTCACCACATTGTTTTCTAAGATAATCTAAATCAAAGAATTAACATTGTTAATACAAATTAAACACATTTCTTGAATTCAACAAAGATGATGAGAGCAAAATTGTGATCAAACCCTCTAGGTTACTATTCACAATTAACACCACATTGTGGTTGTATTGTTTAGGAACAATCATGCCAAGCAACAAGCAACAAGATTACCAAGACACCGCTACCTACATACTCATGTACCATAGGAAAGATGGACCAAGTCCGGACGATAGGAAAGCCTTTAAGATGCTTGAAAGGAGACTCTTTCAAGAAGGTAGAGTTGTTGAACCTTCATTTCTTGCAAATACCGACATAAGAGAAGTTTTTGGAACTATTGGGTTTGATTGTCTATTGGACATAGACGAACAAATTTGCCCGGTCTTTGTACTTGAGTTCTACAAGACCATGAGAATAGTTAGAAATGAAGATGGGTCCATCTCGATCATTTTCACCATCAATGAGCAAGAGTTTAGTCTTTCACTTGTAGAGTTTGGAAGAATTATAGGGGTTCCACACCAAGGCGTTTGCATGTACTCCAATGAATGGTCTTTGGAACAACTACACACAATGGTTGATCATCATGCTATCTACCACTCCTTGATCCCAGAAGCAACCACGGTGAGGGACACCGTGTTCATGCCAAGAGCATCACCATCAAGAGTCACTAGGAACTCGAAGGTGATCTATAGGGATCCTTTCCAAATGGAGCTTTCGGAAATGTATGCATTATATAGGAAATGGGAGAATGTGGTGAGGGAGAATGTGGTGTGTCTAGTTGGAAATAAGGATCACCCCAACGCTTGTCTAAGCTTCATGATCTATTTCTTAGTGACCGAGACTCGTTTCAACGTTGCTTACTACATGATCAAAAGAATGGAAAGTGTAAGAAGCATGGACAAGATGGTGCTCCCGTATGCAATGCTCCTAACCCGTCTTGCTAAATTCATCTTTGCATTAGATCCTTCTCCACAAACCTATGACCATAACTTTTGCAACAAGGTTATGGTATCATTGACCGAGGGAAGAACCACAAGGTTTATGGTAGATGGCAAAAGGCCTCACCCACCCACGGATTCCTCGGAAAAAAAGGGAGATGCAAAGAGAAGGTGAAGGAAGTAACAACCCACTCGGAAATACCAAACTCGACCCCTTGGAGTATATCAACCAATTACCGGACGTTCCGGGTGCATCACCCGAATGGCAACAAACCAAGGGAATCTTCAAGTGCTTTGCCAACTTCTTGAAGAAAAAGAGGTAGAAATGTTATGATAAAGAGTGGAGGACGGGTGAAGACGGGATGGGGAGGAGAAATGAGGTAAGGTCATAGGACCTAAATTTGTGAAGAACAATTTCAAACAATGGGTTGTAACACTTAAAAAATGCTTATGTAGGATAGTGTAGTATGTAGGTCTTGCCATATCTTGGCACTAAACAATCTTAACTTAGGAACTTGTAGAATGAGATTTTACGACTCCTTGAAAACATTCAAGTGGTCGTCGTCACTCATTTTCGGAAATGTTAGGTCTCCTTACGTTGCTATGCCTTATTTTTGTTGTGTTCTTGCATTTAGTCCCTATAGAAACAACTAGGAGAAGCATTTACTAAAAAGTGCAAAGTTGCACATTTGCTGAAAGCCTTCTGATCTGCAGTAGGCGGATCCCAACATTTGAACTGGCCGGATCCCTCCCAGAAGGGAACCGCGGGATCCGTGACCACTGATGCACAACTCCGACTTGCTTACACCAAAATAGCTCACTAGATCACATCACACTAGCCAAACATAAGATTTCTGAACCAACTAAGTCTTCCACAAACACCTGAAAGGTTCACACTTACTCATAGCTCATCTAGGATAATATTCAAAATGTTGTTGATTTATCAACTCATTAAAACTCACCATATTTCCGCTCCAATGTTCACACATTGCTTCTCACATCTCATAACTTTTAGTTTGAGACACTTTTCAATTTTAGGAAATTGATTGTAGTCACCATTTTCTCATAAATAAGCTTAAGACTAGTTTTTCATTTTTCTCTATTTTTTTTAAGATTTTAGTGAATTTCCCTCGAGTCATCATCTAGCTTCTAAGACTAGTTATCACCATCTTTCCATTTAAAATCAAATGGAATCTTTATCAAACACTTAGTTGGACTACCTAAAGTAAAATTTTCTTACCCAAAACCATCATTAAGCATCCTCACTTCTTATGGTTAAGCATTTAAGATACCTATCAGCTAAAGACTTCAAAATTAAGTCAAAACCTCCAAATCCATAGATAATAAACCTTACAAAAGCATAATCATTTCACCTAGAACCTGCCTGACAGCCGGATCCCTAGTCTATAACCACACGGATCCCTGCTGAGAGGGATCCACGGGATTCGTAGCTGCAGAAAGCCTAAATCAGCTTCCATATTCAATTTTAAGTCACCTTTTGGTTATCTAACCACTTTTAGCCTTCATTTATTATCCTCCTAGAGCTGATTGAAGTGCATGCTTAATCCTCTTAGTGGCCAAGAATTTAATTTCCTAATTCAAATTATCCTTTATAAACCAAACAACCTTAGGGTTAAGGCACCACTCTTACTTACCTCTCAAAAATCAGCAACTAGAAGTTTATATTAACATCATCATCACTATGACTAAGGCTCTTAGCAACAACTCTTCAACCATAGGATCATCCAAAAGAAAGGGTCAAATGATCCATGAAATCTCATCCACCGAAACATCTCCCATTAGAGATAATAATGCTAGAATCCCACCTCATCAAACTTATCCAACAAGTGCTAAGAGAACCGCAAGGATTAGCATCAAACCTTTCGGACTAGAAAAGGTGTCATCTAGTTCAAAACCAAACATGGCTAGTTCTAGCAAGCCATCAAAACCCTCATTCCTTGAGCATGGACTACACTCTTTGAATGAGCCTCTTCCTCACCCAAACATCTACTCATTGGATCATTCACCACCAAGAGCCACTCACTCACCAACCTTTTCATTGAATAAGGAACCACCGACAACACCAACTTGTCCATCATGGGAGACAAGGAACAACCTTGATCATATGGAATAATTTCCTTTACCACCCTCATTTTTAGAACTTCATCCCACTTCTCAAAATGAAGACCCACAATCACACATAGAGCCTCCTCAAAATATCAATTTCCCTCCGGTTCCAAACCAAGACAATAATTGTCCAAATTGTCTAATCACTCAAGGACTTGTTCAAGAAGCACCAAATGAGATACATTTCATGTTTAATCATCTTATTGCAAAATTGGATCAAATTAACAAGTTCACTCATCCCTAGACTCAAGCACATTGTCGCGTTTTAAGTCTAGTAACTAGTTAGTAATAAGTAGTATTTGTATGGCTAGATCATTCTCTTAGTTTTAGAGATTTGCTTGATTATCTCTTATTTTTATTGAATGAATATCTATATGCCATGATTGTTTTGTGTTTATGCTTGCTAATTATATACATATCTCACCTCTTCATTAGCATTGTTTGGCATATCTTCATTGCTGAAGAAACTGTCACCAGACAGCCGGATCCCTCCAAAATGCCTAGACGGATCCCTCCACAAAGGGAACCGTGGGATTCGAGGTCCAGAAGCACATATTACTACTAACTTGAGTCTTATTTGCAGGAAATTATGCACTATACTCTTGTTTTCTAACCTTTATTTTGTAGATTTTCAAAATACACATGAAGATTTTGACACCATAAAGCTAGGGGGAGCTTTGTATCAAACCATACATTGCAAATCCATTTGCAACTTGATCCTTATTTGGATTACTCTTCATGACACCCCATTGCAAAATTGCAATCTTCAAGGGGGAGCATTTTTCGCCACAAGGACGAACCAATTGCAAACATAATTGCAATACATTAGCTCACTTATTTTTATGTACTTGACGCCCTCACAAAGGAATGGACTCGTCAAGGGGGAGTTAAGACGAGAACCATTCCCGTTACTTACTCACTTTACATCTTTTCTTTTTACATATTTTTCTTAAAACTTTGTGTTAGTCTCTTGTCGAATCTCTTTTTGTTTCGACAAAAAGGGGGAGAAGAGAGTAAAAACTCCAATTCTTAAAATTATTTTATGTTTTGTCATCAACAAAAAGGGGGAGATTGTTAATACAAATAAGCCGTAAAAACGTTTATTTATATTTTACGATCTTCTAATGTTTTGTCGATAACAAACGTAAAATCATTTTAACGAAACAAATAAAATACGTAAACTGTTTGAGCCAATAGTTTTCTAACACACTTACGTTTTCACATAAAACACTAAAACAAGTATAAGTGATTTTATGATTTAGATATACATATGTACAACAACTAGTGTTTACATATTGGGCTAACACATACTTAACTAAGTATATACTAAAATGGGTAAAAACAAGTATATACTAAAATGGGTAAAAACTAACAAATGGTATTAACCCATAACCCATGGTTTTGTCCAAACCACTTAACTAGGTTCATTGTATTCTAGAGATACATTGTATTTAGAAAGAAACCCATGGATCAACCCATAACCCATGACCCATGACCCATAACCAAAAATACCCATGGGCAAAGAGGAGCGTCCCACGGATCCCTAGCTTTACGCTAGCCGGATCCCTTGTGGGAGGGATCCGTGGGATCCGGGGAACAGTGAACTTTCTCCTCTATAAATAGTGAACCATTTCTTCCTTTTGGCTCACCACTTTCACATATACTTTCTCCAAGTATTGTACCTCTCTAACAACTGATCCTAAGGGATCTTTCTATGTAGTTTGTCTTTTGTTTTTGTGTGATTCTCTAGGTTCCTCTTAAAGGCGAGATCACCACTTCTTGAAGTCGAGCAAGCTTAAGTCCACGAGTTGCCATGCTTCGTCATCATCAAGACAACTGAGGTTCTCTTGTTGATAGTTCTTTCTTTCTCCGTAGATGTTGTGTTGAAGGCATTAGTGAAGGATGCCGAAAGAGTCAAGACGAAAGCATTAGTGAAAGGTGCTTAACGTCCGTGTCAAAAGCATTGGTGAATAATGCTAAAGGTGTCAAGTCAAAGGCATTAGTGAAGGATGCCTAGGAATCAAATCAAGTGGCATTAGGGAAGAATGCCTAGGTCGTATAATCGATGCGGTGCATCGTTATACATATAAGTATTAGTTTATTTCTAAGGATGGTGATATCCTTGATGGTGTTGTAATAAGGAGTGGATCTCCTTAAGATTAGGTGTTGTGTTGTGATGGGTAGTAGTTCCTCCATAGTAATGGAACTAGGTGCTTAGCCTAGTACCTAATAAAGGGTAGGCGACGTTGTGATAGGATTAGTTCTCCTTAGAGTGAAAGAACTCGGTGGTTAGCCTAGCACCGTATAAAGGGTATGCGACGTTGTGTTAGGTGTGGTTCGCCTTGGTGTGAAAGAGCTCGGTATTTAGCTTTGTACCGGAAAAAGGTGTAAGCGACGTTGTGAAGGCTTCTCCGCCATAAGGAGATTGGTATAGTGTTTACGAACTCTCGAGTAGGTGACTCGAGGAGTGGAGTAGGGCAAGGAAGGTGTCCTTGTAGCCGAACCACTATAAATACTTGTGTCGTGGTGATGTGCTTCTTACTCTTTATCTTTCATTACATGTTTATATATCTATCTATCAACGTCCAACATAAACAACCAAATAGATTGACATAAGTCGATCTAAATATTTAAAACGAAGTTTTAATTGGTAAAACTATTCAACCCCCCTTCTAGTTTTCCACAAAGTACTTGAGCTAAACAACATTTAAGTCACTGAGATGTGACAAAGTCTCCCAGAATCAATATACTCTCTCAAAGTCAAACTTGAAATATGGGCGGAAACTTTCTAAAAGCAAAAAACAAATACAAAGAAGTCAAACAAGTACCAAAGTGGTTGCTAAAAAGGTTAATATTTGAATTAACTATTCAATAAATTACTTTGGAAGTGAAGGTACATATAAAAGCACTATGTGGAAGATGTACTCTTCCACTAGCACGTAACCTAGTGCACACATGTGACTTCACTTTTACCCACTTATATAAACACAAAGTTTGTAAAAAAAGAGTTAGAGATTCTATACACAAAAAATAATGCAAATGTATTATAGTGATAGAATGCTCCTCTCCTTGAATCATACGCTAAGATAGCATCTTTAGGAGATTTTCATTTGTCATTCAATTGGGATTGTATTCCACGACAATCCTATATAATTCTTTGATTTATTTTTAATAAGAATTAAACGTTGAAAAGTACACATGGTGTAATTAGTGTTGAATGGGTCTTGTGTAAAACTTGTTTTCAATTGTTTAACATATTCATTCTACTCTCTCGCTCTAACTGCAGGGTGCTGTTAAGGCTCATTGTATTGTTACTGGGAAGCCTAGCTCATGTTATGCTTATTTATATTGCATTATCACAGTCTTCTAATCAAGTTAGTTATTCACTCCAACACACATGTATCACATATCATACATATATAATCCCTAAACTAAGTAAGTTTAAACATTCTAATCGATTTACACGACAGTACCATATCGCTTACCGCTTAAGGGTATACTTGAGATGCTTCCAACCAAGTGGTCGTTGTTAAACGAATAATATGGATTAATTGATTAAATGAATTGATTGAATAATAAGAGAATGCATATGACCCAATATTTATAGCTGATGAGTGATTATTCACTCATCGTTTTTACCCACCTAAGACCTCAAAAGCAACTAAAAACACCCAAATACGATCAAAATATGTCAAAAATATCCTCGGAGTGTGTTTTATGTCTTTCAGGTACAAAAGGATTGAAAACAGAGCGAAAACGGACAAAATCGAGCCAAGATCAGAAAAATGCTGAGAAGCCGGTGCCGGGATGTGATTTTATACGATCATTGATAAATTGAAGACCCGGACACGTTTTTAGAGTGGGTTTGGGAAAACCGTCTTAAAACCTAACCAAGAACCCAAATTACCCTTCACCGAAACCCAAATGACCATTTTGCCCGTCAAAACCAAAAATCCAAAAAAATCTTATTTCATCCTTAATAACCATTTTTTTTGTTAAAACTCATTTTTATTTAAAACAATAGAATCCACCCATTTTTGCTACTCACTTATTA